>WNHD01003676.1:0-13292 GCA_011057455.1 Ganaspis sp. Gsp50
AAATGGGACTTAAAATCCGTGTTTTTTTATTCCAAATCGAATAAAAAAAGGAAATTACAAAATAAATTTCAGGAACACCATGAAATTTGCGAAAAAGTGAAAAAAATTCATATTTTTCAAAAATTCAAACTGTTCCTGGTAAGTGTAGTATTTGAAATGGGACTTAAAAATCGTGTTTTTTTATTTCAAATCGAATAAAAAAAGGAAATTGCAAAAAAAATTTCAGGAACACCTTGAAATTTGCGAAAAAGTGAAAAAAATTCATATTTTTCAAAAATTCAAACTGTTCCTGGTAAGTGTAGTGTTTGAAATGGGACTTAAAAATCGTGTTTTTTTATTCCTAATCGAATAAAAAAAAGAAAATTAAAAAAAAATTTCAGGAACACTTCCAAATTTGCAAAAATGTGTAGAAAATAAATATTTTTCTGTTCCTGGTAAGTGTAGTATTTGAAATGGGTCTTGAAATTCTTAATTTTTTATTGCAAATGGAATAAAAAAAGGAGATTACAGAAAAAGTTTCAGGAACACCTCGAAATTTGCAAAAATGTGTAAAAAATTCATATTTTTCAAAAATTCAAACTGTTTCTGGTAAGTGTAGTGTTTGAGATGGGACTTGAAATTCGTGTTTTTTTATTTCAAATTCAATAAAAAAAAGTAGAATGCAAAAGAATTTCAGGAACATCTTGAAATTTGCAAGAGCCTAAAAATTCCATATTTTTAAAAAATTCGTATTGTTCCTGGTAAATGTAGTGCTTGATGGAATGTAACTGAAACTTTGTGTTTTATTAATCCAAATTGAATGCAAAACTTTTGTGTATTTTTCATCAAAATCTGTGACTTTTCCATGACAGTGCAGGATCATCAAAGCTCCCTGACATTTATTTTGTTCCTAACCTGCGTTCACCCTGAAAGAATTATTAACTAATATTTTTATTTTATTTTCAGAAATATACGGGCAAACAATAAAAGCCCATTAATTAAAACTAATCGATACATAAAATATACACAATAATTTAGGTCGCTATGTTGAAGGTTCATTTAAATAGAATATTATCAGTTTGGAAAAATGTTATTATAATCATAAAATACGGTATTTTTTCATAAAATTGCAAAACTAGTGTTTCGAGTGTTTCTTGATAGAATTTTTTGGATCCCTGGCGATTGAAAAACCTGGTTGCAATAGCTATCTATTTATAAATATATAATTTGTTTATCAGCAAATATTCATTAGTTCTTGCAGATAACTAATACATTTGCACCGTTTAAAAATAAAGGATAGTCTTGAGAATGTTTAGGCACATTTTCGATGCGTTATCAATGTCCATAAGTTTGGTTTCGATAGGCGAACATTCAGGCACATATGCTACTTCGTAAAATTCGTCCTGGTTTAGAAGATAAATCCAACTGTCCACTCGCCCCACGCTGTATGCTAATTTCTCTCTTAAGCGAGGAATACGTACAGTGCAGCCGTTTGAACTCCATATCCGGACATCGATAGTACATAAACTCAAAGATGAACCGAGCAAAGAAGGTCGTATGTATGTGCATAAATATTCAAGGAAAAGAGCAACCTTGCGTTTGTCTCTCGAAGAAAAGATGTACTTAGACAGATGCAGATATAACTGAAAGTGAAATTTCATTCCCCTATAAATCTAATTGTTTACTTTATATATGCATAAAGTTTGCAAGTGACATTCAATGTATGTAATCAAACTGACGAAATCTGAAAGTAATTTTAAAGAGCTGATGTATCATTAAATGAAAGTTATTCGTCATAGTGACAAAAACTAATCTTCACTTCGCAACTGACCATAACTATTATAGAATTGATTCTTCTACTAAGCAAAACGTCCATTAGCAATAAATTCTTTGCAGATTGACATCACACGATAGACAAGAGTTGTATGCATTAGCTTTAATGTCCCTGCATATTCCATTCTTTTAATTAAAACAAGTTTTCCTTCGTGACAATTTATATGGGACTTTTTGCCTTTTACAATGTGGGTTAAAAGTTTTCATAAAAAATAAAAATACCAAAAAGTAGAGAATTCGTCTTTACTGCAATTACTTTAATATTTTCTCACTTTGGTAGAAACACAAACCTATACTTCTTTTTGTTTTCGAACTCATAAAATTGTTAGATCCACCGAAGCGTAGGTGCCTGATCAATTTTTTCACACGAGAAAACAAAAATCTTTAAAATAAATAAATATAAATAAAAATCTTTAACATTATCAACTTAAATAAAACTGCAAATTTCATAAATATTAGCTACGTAAAAACTACCAAAGATTTATGGACATAATAAATCAAAAGAGATATTAAATCTTGGAATATTGTGAGAAGCTACAACTCACTTGTTAATGAAACAAAGGACCATCTAACTTTCATTATAAATTATAAGCATGAAATTATTATATGTGATTAGTTATAGAATACACAATGCCACATTATTTCTATTTACAATTTTACGTCTACAACCCCTGGTTTCAATCGAATCCTTTAAAAGCAAGTACATTATTTAATTAATAGATTGCCACGACACCACACCGTGGGAGTAGGTCATGTAGTCTTGAACGACGTGAACGTCGTAAGTACTTTCACGTTGCGTGAATGAAATGAATCGTTCACTTCCTACCTTTCAGATACCACAGTAGATACATAATGCTTTTCAAAAATGGAACTTTTTAATGTTTTAATTATACATACTTACACGTGTACACATAAGCCGTTTTCCTTTCTTTAAATGATTGAGTACTGCAGTTATATATACTGTCGTCGCTTTTCATATCAGTTTTTGTTTTATTCATAACTAACTTATACATTATTTATAATTAACTTGATACTATTTATATAAACTTGTGACTATCTATACTAAAAAGTGGAGCAATATCTTAATTATAGATAAACCAAACGCGAAAGGTCCTCTTTTTAAACAGGAATGGAAATTGTAAACAAATATTACATACAGTCGAGTCCCGATAATTCGAAATTCAAAAGATTGCGCTTGTACTTTGACTTGGAATTATCGAAAGTTTCAAATTATAGTAATTCTAAATTAAAAGCATGGAATCATAGAAAACAGCAAATATTTCGAATTATCGAATGTTTATTCATTTTTTAGTTGAAAATGTAACAAAATTAGCGTATCTAAAATAAATAGCACAATGCAATAAATATGGACCAGTAGATGCGCGCTCAAAAAATTTTGCACTATATCAAAGCTTATGAAATTATTACAATGAGGTAATGAAAAATTAAATGAAAGAATGATGTATTGCTCCATGTTTTAAATGAATAAGCACAATTATGAAGTGTAACCAGATTTTACTTAGTTTATAATTATTTTATTCACTTTCAATTAATTTCTGATTACTTGTCTTAATTTTGAATCGTTTAATTTAAATTTACTAGCGCCAAGTTATTTTTAACTTACTAGCGCCAAGTTATTTTTAATTTACTAGCGCCAAGTTATTTTTAGAATAAACGGAGAAATAACTAAACCGAAATTATTTGGCAATCAATCTAAATTATACCAAACTAACTCAATATTTTAAACAAAAAACCGGAGAGCGTCGGGATAAGAAAGAATACTGATTTGAATCTTTTAACATATTTTAATTAATTAGAAAACACTTGATTTTACATTTCGAATTCGGCTACGAGGCTGAGTAAAATGCATGAAAACGAAACACTTGAGCACTGAATCATTATAATTAATAATGAGGTGTAGACGACTCCACCTTTAACAAATAATTGTTTTACAAAACTAAGGAGCCCACCTATCGTCCGGCGATTGCTCCAAAAATATAATAATTCACATTTTTAATAAAAATACAACGAACAATACACCTCGTGCGAACACCAGACTAGAAGTGACGGAAGACCGGCGTCTCCTCATCAACGAGTGCTCAAAACTCATCTGCGCATGCGCGTCGAATCAATCATGCTTCAATACTAAAGTCAATCTATATCGACCGCTGCGCATTAGTTTACCGACCGCCGATGGATTATCATGACCAGGTGGCGCCACTATACTTCATAATTCAAAATGGTCGTCTGTTTTGACTTAGAGTGTGAGACAGCCAAATGTAAATGAATTTTAAAAGAAAATAATTTCTTCTGTTTTCAAACACGTTGAAAATTCCCACCCAAATAAACAGCGTTCCACTCCACATTCATTTTTCTATTTAATCTTCTTCAACTCTTTCTTTCAAAACGTAGTGAACTTATAAACCAATAGCATGTACTCCACTCGATAATTTCTCTTTATGACAAAATATATTCCTTAAAGTTTTAAGATTTTTTGAGATTACAAACCCTTAATCAATCGAGAAATATTCTTTCGCAATAAAAAATCGATAGATTTATTTATGAATAGTTTTTTGTGCGATTTATGGTATGTTGAGCATTAAATCGAAATTGAAAGCTTTGTCATTCACTTCACGCTTTAGTTCTCAGTTCTCTCAACCTTCTCTAGACCTCAGTGGCTTCTGGATCGCGGATGACAATCCGCTTCGGAATAATCATCCTTTGGCCATGTAGTTTTCATATATGTGCTCATACACATATGTACGAGTTCCCAGCATACATCGTATGGCGAAATTACGGCAGGAAACACGAAAAGCCCGATCCATGGTAGTATAAATAAGCGTAATGTGCTCGTTAGGACGAATAAAAGTTTTACGGGCCGATCGAGAACAGCGTACGAGGGTGCAGAATACGACAGAGAATTTCTTTTTTTCATCAAGTACAGAGCCGTTACCGCGAGACCTGGGTCTCACATATCGTTTTGATTCGATTGAAATCCCACACTGCTAGAGTCTTGGAAATTTATTCAAAATTCCATAAAATGTGTGTCCATATTTCCGATTAAATACTCACATACTTAAAAGGGTCTTAAATTATTTTTTTTATTAATTTTAATCAGTAGAAAAGTTTTAATTATGAATTGTATTATAATTTAGATTGTGTGTGAAGTTGACTATTATAACTTTCTTTTCCATTTGTTTGAGAGCAGAGTTCCAAAATATTTGTTTGGTTCTTTTATTTTCAAATTTGGTTATACATCCGGGTCACATAGTTTTCGAGAGAATAATATTGTCTTAAAAGTACCTCCTCATTGAACTTGTAAACTACAACGATCACTTATTGTTAGAGGTACTCGTTTGTGGAATAAAATTCCTAAAAATATTAGAGACATAGTTTCTCGGAACTCTTTTAAAATATTTTATTTTAAATTCTTATCTGGTAATTTCAATCGAATCTGGTAATTCAATTTTTGAGGTCACATATATTGGTGAAGAAGTCCTACGGACAGTTTAGACAACTTTTGTTATTACGTAAAAATGATTATTATTATCTTTCTTTTTTTTTCGTTGCAAATAGTTCTATCGAGACATGATTATTTTCTTTTATATTGTAAAGATTTAAATTTATTTTCGTTATAAATTGTTATTAGGTTAAGGGCATGATTTATTTAAGTTTGCTACTCTGCATATTTTATTCTCATAAAGACTCTATAGCTCTAGGAACTTTGATCTTTAATAAATAAATAAATAAATATTGATATATAGACTGAAGTTACGAAAGCAAGAACATTAAAAAAAATTAAAAATTAACAACATCTTGTTGATTTTAAAAATTTTGAACTTTACACCTTTGCTGTTTTAAGAAAACAGACATGTAATTAAACATCCTGAAAAATAGAATGAAGGTACTTATTGTTCTAAATTAAAAATGTTTCATGGAATTCGAGTGCATTAACTAGTGCTTGATTTCAAAACTAATGAGAAAGAAAGCAAACGATTGGATATGGTTTATCTTGAATCTAATGCAAAATTAATTAGAAGCATTCTCAGGAGTTTGCAATTCTTATTTCTGTGATTAGAAAAATTACAATTTTGTAATTGTCTCTTTTGCAAACATGTATTTTTACATAAAAATAGCATTAAATTAAATCAGTTCTTTTTGAACAAAAGTAACTGGAACTGTCACAGCTGCAAAGTCAATTTTTGATTTCTTTCCGCCTGGTGGAAGGTAATTAAAGATAAAACCATATTATATATAATTTAAATAGTACTATTTATATTGACATTCATTTGGGATATTTATTAGAAATTTCTTATTCTGTTACTATTTTATTATTATTAAGAAAAATAATTAATTATTATCAAAATAAATTATATATTTAAGAAGATCAAATTATAGATAATGATAATATAAGATAAATATTAAGAAACAAATAAAATATTAATATTAATAAATTTTAAAAAATATCTGTATTATAAATAAATACTTATAATAATTAAATAAAAAAATAATGTTACGGACATAAAGATAATCCTAAATTTATTTTTATTCAAAATTATAAAATTAATACAATTTATATTAAAATTTAAAGAAATAAGAAAAATTTCGTTAGAATATTCTAGGAATAGAAAGAGAAAGAAATTTGTATTATGAGGAAAAGAGATAGACAGATTTAAATTCATTGGTTCTAGAAAAATAAAGTAAAGTTGGAAGTAGAAATATGAAAATCAGCGGTATAAATATTATGAATTATGGGTTAAAGAGGTCTCAGGAACATTGGTTCCAACCAATCAAAATTTAGTATACAAGAAAAATTTAATTTTAGAGAGAAAATTGACTTTAGAGGGAAAATTTAACAATAGAATTAAATTCATTTTTTAAGGAAAATAAGGGTTTTCAAAGAGTATATAAACAAAGAATTTTCAGAACGTGCACTCTTACGATTTTGGGACTTCGAGAGTTATGGACTATATCCTATTTATCTTAATTCAACGATATATTTTAGAAAAAAAAAAGAAATAAAATAGGACAACTAATATAATTAATTGAGTCGCTGGATATTTGGTTTTTTTTGGTTGAGCTGTAAATAATGATTGATTAAGTGTGAATTTGGTATGCAAACAATAATATAAACTGCGGCAACCCTTTGTATTGGCTTCGGTCAAAAGACAAATAAATTATTATTATTACAAAGTTTGGGTGAGTCGTCTCGTGTGGCACAGGTTATGGCCTTGTCTCACTTAAAGAATTTGTAGAAATATGCTCCCCAGTCCTCCTGTCCAGATTAGAATTTTTCTATAGACATTTCCCGAAAATTACGGAATCTTTATACAAAAATTCTAACAAAAACATTGGATGTGACAATCTTGAAGTTTGAACAACGAAAGAAAACTAAATCTCTACTACTATTATCGTCAATTTAAAAAGACATAATTAAAATTATAAAATAGCATAATTTAACTTGAGCCATGCGTAGATCAATTTGGTAAGGATCATTATATAAATAATTTTTAAACACAACTACTTCTCACTTGCACGAGTAGTTTAATAATGATTGAGTTTTGTCTGTCGTCGTAAGAATTATTCCAGAAATCGTTACTGTACGTGCATGCGTTGGATTGACTATAAAATTGGTAGAAGTACTTTGTCAGGTTGCAAACAAAGTAGTAAAACATCGTAGATGTTCAGCAGTTCTTCTAGTCACATTTAATGTTACACTTATAAATATATCTGCATAACAATTTATAAAAATTCGAATCAGTATCTTTCAATAACTTAATACAAGTTTTAAAGATTTTAAAAGCTTGGAACCTCCTAGGCTACTTAAGTAATTTAACAAAAGATGGAAAGATTCTCGGCATGATTCTTTAAATCTTGAAAATACAGTTTAAAGAAGTAATCGACCGATTACGGAATCTTGATTCAAAAGTGACAAAAATCCTAACAAAGACATTCAAAGTGACCATCTTGAAGATTACGAGTGTAGACATGCTTGACAACTGAAGTTTAGAAGATCCTCGCGACGAAGAAGTCGTTGTTAGGGGTGAGGCAGTAGTGTTATAACGTTGGAGGATATAGAAGAGTAGGAGAAAGCGGTGAAGGGTGAAAGAGAAGCTGGAGGAAACTGCAGATGAGGGGCTGATGTCGGAGGTGTAAGGGGGGGGGGAGAGGGTGAGTTGGTACAGAGTGCAGAGGAGACGAGGTCCGTCCGTATCGATCGAGCGTCTGCGGTAGATTGACACGTGTCATGGCCGACTCGGCTCTCGGAGTAGAAGAGGTGGCTGCAAGGATGGGAAGGAGGTCGATGGGTGGTGAGGGATGCGGGGGGTAGGGTTCACGCGGGCGAGAGGGAACGGGAGAAAGGACATTAAGGTGCGTAATAGCTAGCGGGTCGAGCGCGCACCGCCGCGGCATCGATTAGACAGAGGCTCTCCCTCTCACTTTCTCTCTTTCTCTTTCTCATGATCTTCCCCGTGGTTTTCTCTGTCTCACCCACTCTTTCTCACTTCTTTCTCTCTCACTCTCTTTGCCCCTTTGCTGGATATGCACCCCTTTCGACCACCCTTAAACCACCCGCTGGGGGTCCCTATGACCCCATACCATCTTCTCCGTCGAACTCGAGAACCTAGTACGTGCTCTACATACACACTCCTACACTTATGTCAGTGCCTGTCCTGCTCCTGCTACTAGACTGCTGCTGTTGCTTTTGCCGGTGAACCAAATGTATATATGTACGAACGCCAACACACACGCTCCAGGACACCGTCTAACGTCGTTATAAACATTAACGGAGCGGCTCAATATTCCCCGGACCCTCGGCCCTCACCCTCTTCCTTTATCCTTGCCTTGTATCCAGAGGGTCCACGATCAGGATGAGCCTTGGACAATTTGTACATCTTCCTTGGTCCATTGCCCTAGACTGTTAGACTATTGTCACTGTTTCTGGATTACTCCAGATTTATCATTTTATTCCTCTTCTTCAAATTTTTCATTTGGATTGATTTTCGATCATCTGAATTGAAATCAATATGTAATGCATCTAGTCTTATATGTATATTGTCTTATATGTACATTGTCTTATATGTACATTCTCTTATATGTACATTATCTTATATACTGCATCATTTATATAGAGATTGTCAAGTTTCCTTAGAAGATCTTGATCAATATCGATAAGAATTATATCGGGTGAAAACTATCTGAAACTTACGAAGTTAGAACCAACAGAAAGTTTCATACAACTTTAATTTTCAGTAAACTTTACAAATACGCAACGCTGACATTGAATTCCAAGTTTTTCTGCAAGATTAATTTAATTCGCAAAGTAAATTAATCTTTTCTAATAATTGTGTAAATTATTAGTTTAACAAATGTGTAAATTATTTGTTTAACAAATGTGTAAATTATCTGTTTTAACAAATGCGTAAATTATTTCTTCTATACTTAAATTGAAAAACTAATTCGTCACTCATAAAAATCTATTTTTCACTTTGTTCACCTTCTGAAGGGTATCATATAAAAGTTGATGTTAATTGAAAAAGAGGGTTTGAAGGAATAAATTACAAGATGAAATAAAGTTGGATATAAAGAATAGCGAGGATCAATCGAGAAAAGGCAAATAAAATCGTTAATTGTTGGATGTGGACAATATGAGAGACGAAAGAACAATACATCAATTTGGGATTCATCATATTGATGTATCCCAATCCTCTATTGAATGTCCTGGGTGTTAACGTAACGAGCGGAAAACCTTGGTGTTGGCTCTTGCCGCGAAGGCTGATCGACGATCGGCAATGACTAATCTTTCATTACGATATGACAGGCAGAAAAACTCATTGCACCTGCTGCCTAGAGGAGGGCAGGTGACTCGTTCTTCGATAAATTGATTATTTTCGCGAATTGTCACGTTCAAAGAGAAACCGTATATAATCGTGGACACGTCCTAAATCTCAAATTTCAAGAATCCGATATTGTAGTATAGTTATGGGAGTAATTCATGTACGTTGTTAATAATTACATTTGATATTTATGATAAATGTATTAATAATCACATTTGGTGTTTATAATAAACGGATTAATAATCACATTTGGTGTTTATAATAAACGGATTAATAATTGCGTTTGGTATTTTTATGGATTAGTAATTACTTTTGGTATTTATAATAAACATATTAACAATTACTTTTGACATTTATAATAAACATATTAACAATTACGTTTGGTATTTATAATAAACATATTAACAATTGATTGTTATAATATACGTATGAATAATAACTATTAAAATTATACCTTATGTCAATCATTTTGCGTTGATAAAATTCGTCTTGGATATAATTATCTTTTTACATTCTCATCAATAATGAGAGTATATTATTTAAAATGTAAACATGGAATTAAAATCTCACCAGTCTGGAAATCATTTTATTTCATATGGAGCCGAATATAGATTCCACTTTCAATTCTACGATGTTTCATTTCTTTGTTTGCAACCTGACAAAGTACTTCTACCAATTTTATAGTCAATCCAACGCACGCACGCACAGTAACGACTTCTGGAATAATTCTTACGACGATAGAAAAGACTCATCATTATTAAACTACTCGTGCAAATGAGCAGTAGTTCTGTTTAAAAATTATTTATATAATGATCCTTACCCAACTGATCTACGCTCAAGCTGAATTATAAAATTCTTTTTGGTTTATAATTTTGTCTTTTTAAATTCCCGATAATAGTAGTAGAGAGATTTAGTTTTTCTTCATTGTTTGAAAAATAACTCGACGCGATTAAATTAGTAATAGTAATTAGTATTAGTAGTAAATTAGTAATAATAAAATCTGTTACAATTACAATCCTAAGAATGAAATCGACACACATCTCTTACGACAATCACATAATTAAATTCGATACAAACGATTGACAAGAGTCATAATTCTAGTGATCAGTAGTTATGTTTAAAATTAAATTATTTATATAATGATCCTTACCCAACTGCTCTACGCTCTTTTTAAGTTAAATTAGAAATTCTGCATTTATGTCTTTTTAAATTACAAACAATAAGAACGAAGATTCGAGTTCTTATTCAATGTTTCAAAAATAAGTAGATGCAAGCAAAATTTTTATATAGTAAATTAGTAATATAAGCAAAAATGAGATAAAAGCATAAATTGAATCAATAGTTGATCTGAATTTTAGATAAATTGAAATAAACTACAATCGAAATAAGTAACTTAAAGTAGCAAGAACTAATAACTTGTTCTTAAATTACTATTCTTCGTATTGATCTTAAATTACTATTCTTTGTATTGATCTTAAATTACTATTCTTTGTATTGATCTTAAATTACTATTCTTTGTATTGCTCTTAAATTACTATTCTTTGCATTAATCTCATTTGCACATAAATTGTCCATCACATAAATGGACTAATTTCTGTGAGTCTCAAAGGAATTAGCTTGGTTGAAACTTGAAGGAGTATCAGTAGAGTTGAGTTATCCATCATTTCATCTCTGCGAAATCACGCTGCCAACTAATTATTGCATTTCCAGGAGATTGCCAATGAGTTTTTCTGAGGCGAGAGTCCTTAATACCTTTCAAGCTCAAACCCGTGCGTGCTCATCCAAATTGATTGAGTATCGAGAGATTCATTGGCGTAGTCATAAGTTTTATTTTTTCTTAGCAAGCAAATCGAAAAACGTTTCAGAATACCAAAAAGTATTTCATCTGTTTTGTTGAAAAATTGTTTACTAGAATGTAAATTACAATGCTTCCATATGGAGTGTACACAATAGACTCAATGGGGTTGAAAAAGTTTAAGTCTCTCTAAGAAATTTGTTTGTATAGTATCTAAGCTTGTATAGCTGAAGATAATGAAAGAAGAAAAGGGACCGAAATCTTAAAAAATGTAAAAAGTTGGCAGAGACGGAAGAAGCATTCTATTTTTTTAAAAGAAGATGCGCGATCGCCGGCGGCACGCAGGCTTTGGGAAGGAGCAGAAAGGACGAAAGTGCGAGGGGTGAATGTGGCGGGGGTGTAATGCGGGGTGGGAAGGCAGCTACACGACCGGGAGGCGAAGTGTCGTCGTCCGAATAACGGCCAAGCGGCATCGACCGATCTTTCTGCTGCCCTCGGCCCGTACACGAAGCGTCAACTTGTTTCCCTTCTATTCCACGAATATTGAGTTCAATTTGCCTGCAACCCTTCTCTCAAGCTTCCCTCTCCACAACCTCCAATCCTTACTCCGCTACTGCGACACTCTAATGCGATTGTCCTTACCTTTTGTCCTCGCGGTCCCAAGCGAATCATCCTCTTCTCATCTTATTTCCTTCTTTCATGCGTTTACCAATTCTGACTCGACAATCCTCACTCGATCTAGCCACATCACTATTTATTAAAATTAACGAGAAGAAAAAGCCTCTTAGATCTTCTTTTTCAAGCTGACCGATTGAGCATTTGTAAAGATCCAATCAGTGATGCATCTCGAGTCTTGTTCGTGTAGACGCCGCTTTTTATCGAGATTTATGTACCTACTCAAGTTATAAATGTGATGCTTCGATCCTCGTGGAATCGTGCTTATGAAGAGATAGGTGTATCCGTAGTTGTTATCACTTATACATTGTCGAAGATTTGTGAAGATAGATATTTAAGTTGATCATAAAATTTTAGGGATCGAGAATAGGGTTAGAATTTATTATCTTTAGGAAAATGAAACCTTCGTAGGGTCGATTACAACTTTTCATTTGTAATTTTTGATTACTTTTGCCAAAAGTGAATCATCTCAAGAGTGAATCATCTCGAAAGTGAATCATCTCAAAAGTGAATCATCTTTCTTTACATTGAAGCCTATTAAAAAATTGCTAAAGAGTCATTTCTATTTTTCTATATTCTATTCACATTCTGCTTTGTGTTTTTTTTTAATTTTATTAGTAATACAAAAATTAGCTAACACAAAAATCCCGAATACAAGAACTTTCAACCTATTGAAACTAGAGGATATGAAACATTGTTGAAAAAGAACTTATAGAGAACAAACACAGAAAAAACAAACTTAAACCGTTTACATCTTAAAATCAAGATGACTGAAAGTCCGCAAATTTTATGTCTTAAAACAAGATTAAGTCAGTTTTAGGTCTTAAAATCCAACTCTTGATGCTGAAATTAAGTTGAAATTGGATCTGATGTAAACGGGTTCAGTCTAAAGTGGTCTGAAAGTAAGACTTCTTTTTTACAGTGAACTTGTTGAGATTGTTTCTATTGAAAGAGAGAGTTGTAATTATAAAAACTAGAGTTGTAATTATAAAGACTAGAGTTGTAATTATAAAGACTAAATAATGATTTTACAATAAACAAGAAGGAAGATATACAATTTTTAAGTAATATTTATTTTCCGTTATTAAGAAAATTGAAAGAGTGATTATTTTTCACAATATTTTGATCAGAGTTCATTGACTTCCTAATTTGTTTATAATGCGAGAATTGTC
>WNHD01003677.1:0-12330 GCA_011057455.1 Ganaspis sp. Gsp50
TTATCTCTTTAATTTGTAAACAGGCGGCTTTAAATTGAATTTAAAATTCAATGTTTCCATAGGTTTAAATGCCTATGTTTTGATCTATATTCTGTCTCTCTATATCGATGCTACTCTAATGAGTACATGATATGTCAATATTTTGAAAAAGTGCCCCGGTTTGAGGAATAGAGATAGAATATATGCTTCAAATTTGTCCTAATAACATGCTTTTGTCACTTGCAGTCTGCAATTATATTTTCATTCATACTTTCTTCTTTAAAATGTTGTTATCTTTTCTTTTAGTAAAAATCAAAATTAATTGTAAAATGCAGAGGTAGTCTCATTTGCTAACGATTAATCACACATTCAGGTAAAAATCTTAAATCAAGGAAATCTTAAAAACTTTCTGGTGGCCAAATATTGTAAACCTTTTAAGTTTCATCGTTAATCAGTAGCTTTAAAAATAACTTGGCGTTAATAATTTGAAGAAAATAAACTAAATTTGCATTTTGAAATTAAGACCTTTTTATTTCTTGTAGTAGTCTGTTCTCACTAATTTCTTATAAATAACTGAGGTACATTTATCATTCGAAATGTTTGCAAATTAATGGAATTTGTAATTAACACATGCATCACAGATAAGATTGCAAAATAATCCCAGTGGAAATTAATGAAAATTTTTTAAATTATAAAAGAAAATTTATCAGTTAATTTAATTCTCTTTGCAGGAAAATTGGATTGTATCGCGTTTCCCTTGGATAAGTTACGTCTGTTTTGCGTGCACGATTTCGATAGGTAGGTTTTTTCGCTGCGAAAATTATAAGTCCTGACCGAGATTAATGTTGAGTTTTTCTTCGTTCCTATTGTAGAAAATGACAACTTGGAGGAAATTGAGAAGGGATGAGATATTGACATTAGTTATTTTATGTTTAGTAGTTCGAAGACCCTGAAGTAGGCCGAGGGTCTATTGTCGCACTTGCGTGTAATGTCAAGCGATTTCTATCTAAGTTGCACTCCCTGATCTACTTCCGTGTCACTAGGACAATTTTATTTTTACGCTCAAATAATATATTACTTTTCTGTGAAAATGTATTTCATTTTTTACCTTCCATAATTTATATCTGATTATCATATATTTGTTTTATTATTTTTCTAATATCAAGTTCAATATTGACTCCTTCAAGTCCTTAGGGATTTAACTACTTTTTCCAAATATTTCGTATAAATTAAGAAAAATTTTAAAACCAATTTGACAATTTTCCATTATTGTATTTATCATTTTGTGTCTATGAAATATTTACAAATATTTTTCTAGTTCTTCACGAAAACTATTTTTCTTGGAGATTGGTGATTTTTTTCTTTTTATTGTCCTCCATTACAATTTTAAGAGATAAATTGACATTATCCAAATTGTAACACATTTTTATCCACATTGTCTTTTACCCCAACCTTGAGTGTTTGTCGTTAGATAAAGTCTCTCTTCTCAGAAATGCACTCGCCTTTTCACAAATGTCTGACGCCATTTCGGTAAATGTCTTCCGAAAGCTTTACTCAGTTGAGATATTTACAGATTTGATCATTCTTATCGGATTTGTAATCAGAGGAACTCTTATCTCTAAAGTTTCTGCTGAGCAAAAAACGTGAAGATATCTACATCTGGAAGAGATTTTTTTTTAACAGAAGGATATTTATAAAATATTTTTCTGTATGTCATAACTTTAAATTATACTTTTACTTAAATTGGGAGTTAATCACAATTACTACAGCTATGAGTATTGTGAACTAAGATCCTTATTTAATATTCCAAAGTTGTCTTCCAGATTTCTGTTTTTCTGATCTTTTATTTCTTTATAAATTGATTCACGGCCTGATTGATGGAGCTGACATCTTAGTAAGAATTGGACTAAATGCACCTTCGAGATGTCTTCACAGATAGCTGGTTTCATATAAACTTTCTTATTATTTTTGTTTTGGCAAACAGTCTATATATTACAGACCTTGTAAAGAAGCGAATCACTACAGATCACAATTTCATTTTTTCAATTCTTCAAATAAGAATTGTTTATCAGATTTCCGCACCTTACTATTTATTACTGACGTTAACAACAATTTCGTGTAAGGCACATAAAAAAAAGTAGAAAAAACATTACTTTCAATTCTCACATTGTTTTTTTCTTCTCATATTTTTTTTTTATTATTGTTATGCATCGACATATTATTTGTTTTTGTTTTTTCTTATGTAAGTGCGGCTAAAATGCAATTTATAAACATTAAAACGTTTTATATTTCTATTTTTAGGTTTAGTTTTAGTTAAAGGGCTATTTTACGCCCGTATATGTATTTAAATAAAAATAAAATAAACAAAAATAACTGTTTGGAAAAAATGTAGTTATCTTGGCTAGAAATAAGTACGATAAAATACTTGTTAAAAATTGTTAATTGGAAATTATGAATTATAAAAGTGTTGGAGGCACGCAACTGAGTTTTATGTGTTAAAAAAGTTGTTAAATAGTCGCACTTTTTTTTTCTTTTTAATGAAGCAAATGAATAGAAAGCGAAAAATTGTAAAGAGAGTTTCAAACACAGGTAAAACTAATTGTAAGTTAACTTGCATCCCTTGAAAAGTGGATGTCGCTCGTGATTCGTCGCAATGCGGATGGCGACACGAAAAACGTAATTGAGTATTTAAAAAGGTCACATGCAATGACGTGATAATATCCGCGGTCTATGGCTATTAAATTTTTCTTCAACTATGTTTCAAACATTTTTTGCAATTACAAAAGTCCCCGAAACAAGATTGCATAAAATTATAAAAATTACGTATTTTTACTAGTTCCAATAGAGACCGAAAAATTCTATTAGAGTTTTACCGACATTTTTAAACAAGATTTTGCTTTAGAAATTTTTTGTCAAGGAAGCACAAAATAATATTGATTAGAAACCGATCGATTAAGTATATTTATTCGTTCCTTCACGTTTCATGCTCAAGACTATTCTTTTACATTAATACCCACGATTATTTTGTCCTAATAGTAATTATGTGACTGCGTGTATATAAAGTAACTGTTTTTAAAGTTTCCAGTAAGGCATATATCAAATCAGACAGTAGAAAAAGCGAGTACAGTCAGACCAACGCAATAAATTATATTTTAATTTGTCAGTAGAAAAGGCAGGTACGATCAGACCAATATAGTGAAGGAGACTTCAAATCAGTAGAAAAAGCAAGAATGGCCAGACCAATACATTAGGTGACTTGTATTGACTGTACTTGCTTTCTCTACTGACTGATTTTAAATCTCCCTTTCTATGTTGGTCTGACCATGCGTGCTTTTTCTACTGTCTGATTCAAAATCTCTTTTGCTGTTTAGGTAAATAATGTGCGCAAGAAAGAGAAAGCGAGCGATGTTCTCTCTCTAGATAAAAAAAGATAGTTTTTCGGATTGACCTAGAGAGGAAAGAATGAACAGCTGAGGGAACTCCTGAGTCGCTCTGACGGTGAAGAGAAGCCGGATCAGTAGTACAACCAGACGTACGGACAGCCCGGATGATTCCATTCGCCGTGTGCTATTGTTGAGTTGCCTAAGATCAGGCGCACCTATAAAAGAATCTCTAACACTACCCTCCGCTTTGGGAAGCTGAAAATAAAAAGCTTTTGTCTAAAAAAAATTTAATGTTTAAAAATAAGTATATATTTATATACTTATATAAATAGTGGATAGTATTTTAAAAACATCTTCAGCTTTTAAAATTTTTTAAAAATTGTGTTTCAATTACATTCCTATTTCGTTCCGTATTCAATTTTTAACTTATTATTAACATTTTAATAACATTTTAGTATGATCCAAAGTTATTAACATTTAAGTAATACAATTTTTAAAATAATAGTTTTTTTTAATGGATTTGTGTTTCAAATGTTTTATTTATTTATAAACACCCTACAAATTACTGGTCATAATTATTTATAAAGTATCGAATAAATTAAATTATGAAAAAGCGAACAATAATTGCAAGTCAAAAGTTCAAAGTTTCTGTGCCCGAAATGAGAGTGAGAAGCAAAAGTCCATTTATCAGATGAAAACATTTTTGACGATGATGGGGATAAATCCCTCTGGAATAAAAAGTAGGACAGTATGTAAAGCTAAAAGTTATCAAATTGTTCGATTCTATCAGGTGTCCTTTAAAAACACATTTTTGTAAATTTAAGGGCGTAAGAAATTATTTTGTTTCATTAAAATGTATTGAGTTATATTTTACTTTTTTTATTTTCGATGAGATTTTTGTTGTTGTTTAAACATCTTTAACAGCTTTAACTTATTTTCCGTTTTTCTATTGCTTTTCAATTTAATTGAAGAAATTTATTAGTAATTTGATTACAGCATCTTTGAATGTGACTTTCTTCAAGAAGAATTAAATTCTCTACATGAGTACAATACCCACAATTGTTCGATTTAGGATTCGGGATAATAGTTTAGTTCCTGACTGATTGGTCAATCTGGAAATTTTTCTGAAACTCGATCGAGAGTGATCGATTTCGTTGGCAATTATTCCCTGGGGAAAATAAATCCTAAGTACGGAGAAAAGAACTAAATGGAGTCTAGACGTACTTAGTATAGACGAGAGAAAAACTTCTTACTGAATTATAACTCACTACTTCGTCTTGAACGTCTCAATTCGTTTCAAGTTTTCGCGTCGAGGCGTTAGCTTTGTAGGCGATGTCTTCTTCAATTTATGTCATATAGAGGTTCTAGCAGAGTGTTATTCGAGGTTGAAATAACGGAGAAGAAGTGAAGCTATATAGAAAATGGGCACTTAAGTCAAACAGGTTTCTCTCTTGCAGTTCCGCAAATTCTATACTGATTCGATTGGCTCAGATGCATTCAGAAAATTTATCTTCTGACAATCACCGCTTAATTCCTTCCTTAACGATCTTAGGATTAAGAAAAGATTGCTAGGACAGTAATCAGAGTTAAAGAAGTGGATTTAATTTTCTTTCTACAGAGAGTTTTAATCTTTTTTTTTCAGGTCATAAAGTCATTTATAGAAATGTATCTCTACTGAATGCACTATATCATATTATTCAGAACTTACTTTTCTTATTAATGTTTGTGAAGTGAGAAACTTGGAGAAATACTAAAAATCATCCTGCACTTTATTTTTGGATGAGGTCCTAATTTAATACAAAATGATTTTTAGCTTTTGATCTTTTTTAAACAAATTTCCCTTAAATATTTTTGAGATATTCGTGTGAAAAGTTGCAACCGTAGGTAAATGTGCGGGGATAAAATAGCCAATGTTACTATAAAACTTATTGCAGCGGCCGATTTTTATTTTAAAAACTAATTAAAAATTGTCATTGCATTGAAAAATTATATCTTGTGACATTTTTACATGACGGAATTAACTTTTTCTTTGTACAGTGAAATTAAAAGTAAAGGTATTATAATGACTATGATTACATTATTAGTGAAGAAATACTCGAGTTATCCTGGTGAAAACAAGGGTAAAGTAGACTCCATCGCTTGTTGACTTCAGGGTGTGGTAATACTAAGATAAAGTAGACAATTCCTAACACGGAAAACAGTTAGCAAAGAACGTGTCAAATAAATTTATCCTCAATAAGGGAAAATCCACGGAACTTAAAAAAATTCCGTTAAAGGATTACAAATTTAAAAATAAATGTTAACGATTTTGAAGACATAAACAAGAATATAAATAAAAAATCATTTAAGAAATGTATTATAATTAGGAAATGTTAATTTAAAGTATTGTTTGAATTTAAACTAAAGTTTGAAATATTTCTCCTTTGAAAAGGAATTTGAGCCAAAGCCTGCTTGTCATGTCTATAAGTATCTAAACTGTAAGAGTTTCTTTTCGATGTTCAGTTTACCTTTCAAGATTTTATATTCTGAGAGGAAATACCAGTCAACGATCTGTACCTACAATCCCGGCAAGACGTGACTTGGCTTGTAGGTAGTCTCTTCTCACTGAACGATTTTGATTTTACGACTGCTTACTTTCAAGTATTACCACAAATGTTATGTTCAGATTTCATAATCAAAAAATATTCTAACCATTACAGGTTTAAACTACTTTTAAAATACCTTGTAATGTAGATAACTTTACTTTTGAAACAATTTCTTGAACTTCGTTATTTTAACACTCCCTAAAACATTAGTGAAAGATGGGTCACTTATTCAGATTTGTAGAAAATTTACATTTTAGTCACTTGTTACAAATTGCTAATTAATTAGTACTTAAATTAAAACATCGATTTAATCTATCAAAAAATGTTATACAAAAGTAATCTTAAAGAAAATAGTAAAAATTTACTAAACATTAGTAAATCTTAAAAAAACCAAATCTTTCACTAATTTAAATAAATAATTTTTCAATCATTCAAATAATAGAGTGATTGGAAAAGTATTGTTTGTAATTGTAATTATATAGTCATTTGTAATCAGCAACTCCAAAAGCCACTGTACTAAATTATAATAATCCAACATTGTGAAAAATGTACGCATTACAAAACCACTTCTAGAACGGAAACTCATATACGCACGAGGATTAAAGCATGTGCTATAAAATTTAAAAAGCTGAAAATCTCGCTTTAAAAATGTAGCTAAAAACTTCTTTTTTTATATTATCTCAAATTTCGATTATACTCATACAGTAATTTAAAAGTTTTATTATGATAAATGTTACTTCGTGCATAACTTCGGTTAAAGTGAGTCTTTTAAAATACAGTTTTCATTCAAAAATGTGACAGCTTGGAGTAAATATGCATCAATTCACAAAACGTTATGTAGCACAATTACCCACTGGCTTCATCTATTTCTAGCGAATTTTGCGCATTATAAAAATTTATATCCCGTAATTCTAATTTATTCTTCTTTTTTTGTAAACTAGATTTTTATTTTTTCTTTCATAAATAGTTAATTCATTGAAGATTAAATTCTACATAGAAAATTATACTGTTCAGAGTATTACTTAAATATAACATAATTATAAAGGCAAATAAGAGACAAATTAATATATTTCCCCTAAAAAGTTTACCTAATATTAATTTACACAAAATCAATTTAATCGAATTAAATTTCCTTACCAGTAAAAACAGAAATGACATTATGTCAAGTATCCTCTATGCTTTTCTCTATGTAGGTACAGTGAAATAATTGTAAATTTTTATTAGTTTTTTTTAAAGATAGCATGATGTATTTTATTTGAATTTTTCACTTTTCTTTCTTCTCGACTTCTTTGCTAATCTTGTACAAGTTGTCTTATCAACGCTGTGATGCTTGGGATTATTAAATTAAGTTCATGTGATACAATTTATTTCCTTTATATAAATTTTAATTCATTTATCACTTTGGGTGAAAATAGAACACTTTCTAAAGTTTAGGATACTCCTAAATTAGTAAACTTTATATTTCCCTTCTTACAAGTGAGATTTATAGTTTCATTCTTCTTGTCAACAGAGATCGTAAATGGAATTTCCAAATCGTATACTTCTGTTAATATGTCTTATTCATTAATCAGATGGTTTTTTGCTCCTGAGTCAAGTAAAAATGGAGTCAGATCAACTCCTGTGTCATAAATGCGAACTGACCGTTCTCTTCGTAAATTTGAATGTTTTGAATAGTGTTTGAGCATTCTTGTTTGTAAATATATTTTTTATGACAATCAAAATAATTTTCTGGACAATTACACAATTCCTTTACACTTTTTTATAAAACAGAAATTAAATTTTTAATATGACTAATATTTACCGAAACATTTTTTAAAAGAATTCGTCAAATTTTATAGCGTTTTACTTATTAATAATTATCCCCTTGGTATTATCAACAAACACACAAAAAACAAATAATTACTATAAAATCTGATTCCAAAAAAGTTCAAAATAACTTTACAAAAATAGCTGCAAGATATTTTTACAGAATGTTAATTTATTATTTGAAAAAACTTCTGCAATGTTAAAAAATTACAACATTTTGACTATTCCAAAAAATTCTAATGATCATAATAATAGCTTCATTATCAAAGGTAAAGACAAATCCATTGTGATTACAAAATTAATTGCAAGAACTGTCCTACCTCGTATGTTGGTGAAATAAAAAGGTTGGCTGAAGTAATAATGAACATAAAAATTCGAAAGAAAGCGTAATTGCATTACATAGAGAGGAGGAAAAACATGATTTTGACTGGGAAGATTACGCCTTACTTGATAGAGAAACAAACTTAAGAGAAAAGCGAATTTCCTAGATGCTTCACATCAACTTACAAGAGAAATTTATGAGCAAAAAGGACGATACAAAAGAACTTAGTTTTTATTATTCAAAATATTTAAATAAAAAATAGAAAATTTTAAATATTTCTATTCGAGGATCGTTTTCGTTCCATGATTTCTAATTAATTGTTTTGAACAACAGGACACCAATTACCTTTTAATTTGTTTATGTTTATTGATGTTAAGTTGTATATATAATTTGCAATTGTACATTTTAATTTAGTTTGAATTGCGATTTTGAAAACTATAGTTTTCAATCGTCGTTATGAAGTTTGACGAATTCTTTTGAAAAAATATTTCTGTAAATATTAGTTATATTAAAATTTTTATTTCCGTTTTATGAAAAAGTGTAAAAGAATTGTGTAATTATTTAGAAAATTACTTCGATTGTTGTAATAAAGTTTCAGTTTCAGAGAAGGGCAGCTGTGCTGTCGAAACGTTAAAAAAAGTTTTTTTTTCTACCAAACAAATAAAATTATGGCACAACTATTCAGGTTTTTGTTCGAATGCATAGCATCCCGAAGTGTGAATTTTCAACACGTTGAATAAAAATTCTACCTTTATTTATTAACAATTAGAGCCAATGTTTACCCTCTCAACAAAAAGATATTCCTAGGACGCCCCTTGGACATCCTCTCAAGAATTTCGGAGATCCTGCAAACGTCCCTTATAAGTCCCAGGATACCCGTAGGACATCCCAGAGATATCCAAATTTCCGCATCATTAGGACTTCCTGAAACATAATTTTAGAAAATAAAAAAAAAATTCGAGACCAGGATTCGAACCCTCGTTGCATACGTAACATTCGAGTAGACTGCGATTTGTGATACAGACACTTTGATGGTAATCATTGAATGTATCTACGTACGAAGTACTATTGTAGTAACGTACGTACTACTTAAGTAATTTAATTTTTGTGTTTAATTGTAAAAAAAAACTTCAACATTTTGCATTTTTTATTAAAACAATCTAAACTTTGAACAACTAATTCACATCGTGTGTTGGTAAATAAATAACTCACATCCAAAACGGTTATATTATGGGGCTTCCAATCAATTAGCAATCTAAACTGGGTTATTGAGATGACATGAACAGTGGGAATTGGGAATCCATGAGGTTTCTAAATTCAACCAAAAGCACTTGTATTAATGTTAGACGAATGAGTTATGCTCGGTCTCGGTCTCGTAACCCTGTTAACCGTCAATCGGTTCACCTGCAACGACATCGATCCGGCAGGTATGACCCACTATGAAACAGTATTCACCACCCTTTGCACCGATAAAGCGAAACTCAATACACTGGCGCTTGTCATTCATAGTCAAAACTTTGATACCACTTCTCTGTCATGAAATTCATCTCTATAAACGGAAACGGGACTCCTATTCATTATTCCATTTTTGACCTTCATTGCAACAAAAAAGGAACTACGTATTTTTTGGGAATCGTTAAAACATGTCTTTCTTTATGAAGAAGCAACAATTTATTAAAATTATGAAAGAAATACTGCCGTAATAGTACTGCCGAAATAAAAACTTAGGTAAACAACAATATTGACATTTTTACTTACCTAAGTTTTTTATTTCGAACGACAGAAAATTTTTTTTCTTTTTGAAATTATAAAGAGAAATAAAATGTCTTTTAGAACATTTTTTACTTTATGAGAATCCATTTGTGAACCAATTCATAATCCATTTGTGCGATTTTTGACTTTTGACGAATTGTTCTTTTTGTTGGAAAAATGACAAATTAATGAAATTCGAGAACCTTAAGGAAAATTTATTTCATTGGGCTCTTGACTTTTATAAACTGCTCGTAAAAATATTTTTACAGGTCAATGAAAACTGGCATAGAAGTTATAGGTGTAATTTCGAGCTTTCAATTTTGTCTATTTGATAATAATTATTTCCTAATAATCACTACTATTGAAAGTTTAAAAAATAAAATAAATTTAGTATCAATTTGTTTTTATTCAGTCTGCGAAACCATAATTCATTTAACGTTAAAGAGCAGCATACAAATAATACAAGAATACAATGTGTTAATAAAAAGTATTTTATGTATATGCACCAATTAGCATTTTATGATCAAATAAAAGTTAATATCACACACTGCATACTACGCATTTTTTCAATAAACATTTCTACGGTTCAATATTAAACAAAAATTCTTTAAAAATATAATTTTTTATTAACTGTCGCAAGTTGTAAAATTTCATTAACAAATAACAATGTCAAAGATACATAAAGCTAATTACACATTTCGCGTGTATTTGAGAAATGAAGTACGTTTATTTAAAAAAATATATTTTTTTGTGTGCCCTATCGTAGAGAAAATGACAAACTGTCGATTTGGATCAAGTGATGATAAGGGTGCTGCAAAAAGAAATGGTAGAAAAAGGATGAGTGAATCAGAAAAGATTTTGTCCTAGCTAGCTTGGGCATTTAACTCTTGTCTTTTTCGATAAAAGTGACCGATTAATCTCAGTAGGTTTTCAAGGAGCGGAAACTTTTTTCGCTCGATTGATCTTCACCAAGAGATTAATTATATCTACCTTAGTTCTACCGATTCGCCAAAAATCTCGGATACGAAGCAAAGCGGAAATGTCAAATCCCACAGGCAAACTGAAATACAAACATACACATACACAACTATTCCCTTTATCGTGTTCTATCGAAATTTCGATTTTAGAAACGTCGAATGCATAAAATATCGTTAGAATAAAACTGCATTGAGAAAATGTCCAATACTTTTCATCCATAGTTTTACACTCGTGTGTTTGTAAAATTTTAAAGAATATACAATCACTTGGTAAAACAGTTGTTAAAAATAACTTGTTATACAATTTTTATTATGCTAACCCCTTATTTTCATCTATGGGGAAAAAAATTAGACACGTATTTTTTATTTCGTTTCTATAAAAGTTTTTAAATTGTTTAGACAATTTTATTTTGTTAAATAACGATTTGTTTAAATATTACCAACATAAGGAACAACATAAGGTTCAACATAAGGAATTTTTAATCCATAGAAACATTGAAATCAAAATATTTTTAGTTACCTGTTTTCGGATTTAAATTCTTTTCTCTCCTTTAAATTTATTTTATCTTTTCTATTATTATCATTTAATTATCAAATCTGCACATTATTATAATTTATTTCAATTAATTTTTTCTTTTTTTAAAAATAATTATAATTTTTTTTATATGTTTGTCGCCCAATAATAATTATTATGGTTATATTGACACCACAATTGTTTAATTATTATACATTCGAAATGGTATTTCATGGTATTAAACAATTTCAATAAATTATATATTATAGATAAATAGTTTGAAATATAAAAAAAAAATTAATTAAAAATTAAAACATAAAAAAAATTTGAATATAGAATATAAAAAAATATTTGTGGTTTTGGTCGGCTGTGTGTCCGCTGAGCTACGATGCTTTCTTGCTAACGTTTGGATATAGAAATATAAGAATATGGTACTGGAATTAGAATTCTAAGAAATGAATTAAATTAAATAATAAATTTTTTATTGAGGAAGTTTTTAAATGAATTACAAACAATTATAACAAGGATAAATAAGATACGATTATTAAGAAAAATATTATAATTTGCAAAAGAAATAAGTTTAAAGAAAAATAATAATTTTTTTATTATTATTAAGAAAAATAATTAAAGATTAACAAAATAAATTATAAGTTTGAATAAACAAAGTAATGGGTAAAATTAATATAAGATGAGAAATAAGAAATTAAAGTTATTAATATCAATAAATTAGAAAAATAACTTTTTTATAAATAAATACTAATAATAATTAAATAAAAAATTAATATTATGAGGATAATAAATAATCCTAAATTTATTTACAATCAAAATTATAAAATTAATAAAATTTATATAAAAAAATTAAAGAAATAAGAAAAATATCGTTAGAATGTTCTAGAACTAAAATGAGAAAGAAATTTGTATTATGAGGAAAAGAGATAAATAGATTTAAAGTCATTGGTTCTCGAAAAATAAACCTAAATTGGCGGTATAAATATTGAGATTGGCGGTATAA
>WNHD01003678.1:0-12330 GCA_011057455.1 Ganaspis sp. Gsp50
ATTGATATAAGTATTTATACTAATTGATATAAGTATTTATACTAATTGATATGAGTCTTTATACTAATTGATATGAGTATTTATACTAATTGATAAAAGTATTTATATTGGTTGATAATTATATTATATTATTATATTGCATTATTATATTATATTATATCATATTTACATTGCCATAAATAATTTTTTAGCCCATCAAATCAAAGTCAACAATAACCACTGCCAAGGGTACTTCCCTGGAAAAATTGGAATATGAAACAACGCCAAAAATGTCCACCTATCTTGTTGCTGTTGTAATTGGAGAATACGACTATTTAGAAGATAAAACAAGCGACGGAGTTCTAGTTAGAGTTTACACTCCAAAGCAAAAACAAGAACAAGGACGATTCGCACTTGAAGTAGCCACAAAAGTACTTCCCTATTACTATAAATACTTTGGAATATCCTATCCTCTTCCAAAGATGGATTTAATAGCTATCGCAGATTTTTCTTCCGGCGCTATGGAAAATTGGGGACTCGTCACTTACAGAGAAACTTGCTTACTGGTGGATCCGCAGAATACATCTACGTCCAGAAAACAATGGGTAGCGCTAGTGGTTGGACACGAGTTGGCCCACCAGTGGTTTGGCAATCTCGTCACAATGGAATGGTGGGATGATTTGTGGCTAAACGAAGGCTACGCTTGTTTCGTTGAATTTCTCTGTGTTGCTCACCTCTTTCCAGAATATGACATCTGGACGCAATTTGTAACATCCACACACAATAGAGCTTTAGAATTGGACGCTCTGAGAAACAGTCATCCAATTCAAGTTCCAGTTGGTCATCCGTCAGAAATTGACGAGATTTTCGATGATATTTCGTACAATAAAGGAGCCAGTGTTATTAGAATGTTACATTCGTACATTGGAGATGAAGATTTTCGAAAAGGCATGAATTTGTACTTGACAAGACATTCTTATGCTAATGCAAAAACAGAAGATTTGTGGTCCGCTTTGGAAGAGGCTAGCAATAAACCCGTTCGCGATGTCATATCTACCTGGACAAAGCAGCAAGGTTTTCCTCTAGTGAGAGTTGAACAATGTCGAGATGCAAATGAACCAAACGTCACTTTAACATTTCATCAAAAGCGATTTCTTGCCGACAATTCGAAAACCAGCGACAATTACTTATGGATGATACCTGTGAGTGTTATTACTTCTCAGGATCCTAGCCACGTGGCACAGAGTACTATAATTAGTGAACAAACTCAGCAAGTTGTGATTAAAAATGTACCAGAAGGGAGTTGGATTAAAATCAATCCAGGTACAATTGGCTTTTATCGTACTTCTTACAGCGCTCAATTACTTAAGCTCTTTGAACCGTCAATAAAAGATCGTACACTGCCTCCTCTTGATAGGCTTGGACTCCTCGATGATTTGTTCGCCATTACACAGGCTGGTAGCGACAGTTTATTGTCAACAGTCGATGTAATGAAGCTAATGCAGGCTTTTCAATTTGAAGACAATTATACAGTTTGGTCTACTATCATCAACTGTCTTCATAAAATCAGTCGATTAATTTCACATATCGACACTCTTCATGATTCATTGAAAGCATTTGGTCGCGCACTTTTCCGAGACATTCATTTAAAATTGGGATGGGAAGCTAAACCGAACGAGAGCCACTTGGATACGCTCTTGAGAGTCCGTGTACTAGGCAATTTAGTGTACTTTGAAGATGAAGAAATAATTATTGAAGGAAAACGACGATTTGCGTTGCATGTGGCTGGTAAATCTGTTATTCCCGCAGACTTGAGGGGTTTAATATACCGAGCAGCTTTGACCCCAACGTCCACGGATAAAGATAATGGAGCATTTGAAATTATGCTTAAATTATACAGAGAGACTGATTTACATGAAGAAAAAGATAGGATACTGCAAGCTCTTGGAACCGTGAAGGATGAAAAGCTGATTAAAAGAGTTTTGCAATTTTCCATGAGTGAAGATGTTCGAAGTCAAGACACAGTCTTTGGAATCGGTTCAGTAACTGGGTCTTACAAAGGTCGTTTATTAGCTTGGGAGTTCTTGAAAGAGAATTGGAGCACGTTAGTAGATCGATATCGAGGTGGATTCTTACTTGCACGAATCGTGAAATTTTGTGCAGAAGATTTTGTCACTTACGAGAAAGCACAAGAAATAAAACAATTTTTTGAAAGTGTACCAAAACCTGGAGTTGAACGAACTGTGCAACAATGTATTGAATGTATTGAATTGAATGCAGCGTGGCTGAGTCGCGATAAGGATGGTATTAATGAGTTTGTCATGTCTGATGAATGTCGAAAAAGGGATTAAGTGTCTTATACACTCACACGTAAATTTAAATATTTAAATGTACACAGAAGAAACTCTGGAGTTGCACCTACCACTTTGATCTAGTTAAATAACATCATAGTAAACTGGTAAGAAAAAGTAGTAAGAAAAACGATAAAGTAGTAAGAAAAACGATAAAGTAGTAAGAAAAACAACTAAGTAGTACAGAAAACGATAAAGTTGTAAGAAAAACGGTAAAGTAATAAGAAAATGAAGTAAACCAGTAAGACAAAGAAACAGCAAAACCGGAAAGAAAAAAACGGTGAACTAATAAGAAAAATATCACGAAAAGAAAAATACCACGAAAAGAAAAATACCACAAAAAGAAAAATACCAGCGAAGCAGTAAGAAAAATACTTCCTCTTTGAGGAAGCAATATTATTATAAAGTAGTAAAAAAAGCACTACAGTCAAATAGAAATAATTACTATTGTTTGTGGTTATTTTTTTATCTGTGGTATCTGTTACTCTAATTTTGTTCTGTGTACATGTGACTTTGTGTACCTTTTTCGTTTTAGGTACCTTTACAGTGTCAGGTACTTTTCTACTGTGTTGGGTACTTTTCATCGTGTTAAGTACTTTTTCCATGTTCAGTACCTTTTACCGTAGAGTGTGTCGTTCATAATTTCAAAGAAATATTTTATAAACAATTATAAATTTACACAGTTTCAATAAAGTGTTCATTAATTTAAACAAAAATTATTTCACTTTCTTCTGCAAAACTACAAATTTTGTTGCTTAGGTCCCTTTTTTTGGAATGTGACATACTTTTCCTTTAAGGATGTTAATACTCAAATAACTTGATCGGAATGTATTTTTTGTCAATAATAAATATTTTTAATTCGAGGAAACATATTCTTGGCTCGAGGATGCAGATTCTAGACAGAAGGGATAAATATTATTAAATCGAGGATGCATATCAACTCAAGAGATAAATATTCTTAATTCAAAAATAAGCATTCTAAATTCAAGAATAAACATTCTTAATTCTAGGAGAAACATTCTTAATTCAAAGATAAATGTTAACTCTAGGATGCATATTTTGAATTCAAAGGATAAATATTCTTAATTAGAAAAGAAGCATTCTTAATTCAAGAAAAAGCATTCTTAGTTCAAGAAGAGACATTCTTAGTTTAAGAAGAAACATTCTTAGTTCAAGAAGAAACATTCTTAATTCAAGACGGAACATTTTTAATTCAAGGATAAATGTTCTTAACACAAGAATGTATATTCTTAAATCAAGAGATGAATATTCTTAATTCAAAAAGAAGCATTTTTAATTCAAGAAGAAACATTCTTAATTCAATGATAAATATTCTTAATTCGAGGATGCATATTCTTAACTCAAGAAATAAATATTCTTTATCCTAAAAGAAACATGCTTAATCCGAAATGAACCATTCTTAGTTCGAAAAGAAACATTATTAATTCAAGGAGAAACATTTCTAAATCTAAGGTAAATATTCTTAATTCGAGGAGAAACATTCTTAATTCAAGGATAATAATAATAATAATAACCTTCCCAATTCAAGGATAATCATCCTTAATTCAAGGAGAAACATTCTTAATTCAAGGATAAATGTTCTTAACTCTAGAATGCATATTTTGAATGCGAAGGATAAATATTCTTATTTAAAAAAGAAATATTCTTAATTCAAAAGGAAGCATTCTTAGTTCAAGACGAAACATTTTTAATTCACGGATGTATATCCTTAACTCAAGAGATAAGTATCCTTGAATTAAAAAAGAAACATCCT
This sequence comes from Ganaspis sp. Gsp50, assembly GCA_011057455.1. Classification (NCBI taxonomy): domain Eukaryota; kingdom Metazoa; phylum Arthropoda; class Insecta; order Hymenoptera; family Figitidae; genus Ganaspis; species Ganaspis sp. Gsp50. Next base: position 4,105 of record WNHD01003678.1, read on the forward strand.
TGATTCAAAAAGAAGCATTTTTAATTCACGGAGAAACATTCTTAATTGAATGATAAATATTCATAATTCGAGGATCCATATTCTTACCTCAAGAAATAAATATTCTTAATCCGAAAAGAAACATGCTGAATCAGAAAAGAAACATGCTTAATCCGAAAAGAAACATTTTTAATTCGAAAAGAAACAGACTTAATTCAAGGAGAAACATTCCTAATTAAAAGATAGATGTTCTTAATTCAAGGATACACATTCTTAATTCAAGGATAAACCTTCTTAATTCGAGAATAAACATTCTTAATTCAAGAATACATATTTTTAATTCAAGGACAAACATTCTTAATTCAAGCACAAACATTCTTAATTCAAGGACAAACATTCTTAATTCAAGGACAAATATTCTTAATTCAAGAACAAATATTCTTAATTCTAGGATAAATATTTTTAATTCGAGAAAATCTTTCTAATCGAAAATAAATATTTTTGAACCGAGAATATAATCTTGATACAAGAATAATTTTGAATCCGATTCCAATATGTTACATTCGATCAAGTATTCTCTTTTTTCAATAAAAAGAAATTAATTGTAAAACAAAAGTTAAAACTAATTTTTCTTATTTAATGAACATTATTATTTTTATTTATTGTTATTATTATTTTTGAATACTTAAAATTTATTTGAGATGTGCATTTAGTAACAATTCTGCAATTATTCAAGCAAAGCGATCTTGTTTTCATAAACATATTTGGAATTCGATTGTATCATATGTATATTTTTTTTTATGTGTATTGTATTTTTATGAGGATTTATATGTGTATTTATATGAATATTTATATGTGTATTTATATGAATATTTATGTGTGTATTTATATGAGTATTTATATGTGTATTTATATGTGTAAAAACATTTCAAGCGAAAGTTACACATAATTAAGAATTTCTAAAGTATAAAATATTGTAAATGGAAAAAGGTAAGCGTATTCTAAGAAGGTGTAGGTGTAAGTGGAGGTATATATGTATAATTGTGTAAGGGGAAAAACGATGATTGCATTTATAGGTTCCATTCTGTGTGTAGGTGTATAGTTTGGCGCGCCATACTCTTGCTGTTCTTGGCACAGTTTCTCTTCATCTTTGTGGAACAAAAGTATACTCTGCTCACTTTTCCAGTTTTAAATTCGTACTCTTCTTTGACTCAATTTGTCACAATTATTTTCAACCACTTATAATAATAGCACTCATAATTTTAGTGCGTGTTTACCTTTATTTAAAAAAAAACACAGTATACAAAACATTTAAAAAGTAGGTAATAGGACTAAGTCATATATTGAACTTGACACATTTTATACGTCAACAACTCACTCTCATGTTTACAGTGTTTTTCGCGCAAAATTATGCAATTATTTGTTTATCTTTTTTTCCACACAAACTTTTCATTCTAAACTTTCTTTTGAAAAGCACAAAAAGAATTGTTTATGAAATTGTAAAGTTAAAAAAAAAAAAAAAAGTACACGTGGATTTGTGTTTTAAAAATGAATTTTCGTTTTTTAATTTTTTGCGAAAATATTGCGACATTTGAGAAAATTTAATTTGTAAATGCAAGTTTAAATGTAATTTGTAAATGTAATTTGTAAATGTATTTTGTAAATGTAATTTGTAAATATATTTTGTAAATGTATTTTGTAAATGAAATTTGAAAATTGAGATTTGAAATTGAACTGAAAAGCAACTTTCTGTTAATCTTTATGCGTTGATTAGAAAATCGATTTTTTTTTCGTTTCTGACTGGTAGGATATTCATCAATAGCACACAATATCTAAATTTAGGAATCACGTGATTCAGCTAGTTCAACTTGAAAATGCTTGAAATACTTTACTAACCAGAGAGGAATTGATGATTCTTTTTTACTGTAATCGACTATAACTATTCGTTTTTCTTGTGGCTGCTGACTCTTGTAATTTTTTGCAAAGATGAAGTATGTAGATGCTGACACATATGAGACGAAAGATCACTTCAATTCATGTTGGTTGTAAATTTTAATATTTACATAGATCAGTTTTCATTTTCGATCATTTTGATTTTTATAGACTTCATTTAGATTTATTTAAATCCAAAAATCATTTTGAATTTATTCAAATCTAAAAATCAGTTTCGATTCATTTAAATCCAAAAATCATTTTCGATTTATTTAAATCAAAATTATTTTGAATTTATTTAAATCCAAAAATAATTTTGGATTTAAAAATTTTTTTATTGAATAATTTGGAGCTATATTTGAAATTAGAATTTGAAAAAGTTATTTTTTAAAAATGTCTAGTTTTTAAAGAAATTAAAAAACAAAGCTAAGTTTTATGTAATAACTATTACTGTGCACTATGCTTAACAATGCATATAAATTTGCAAATATTTAAATGCAGCCGTTTTTATAAACGACGCGTGAATTTAAAAATAATTTTTTAAATATTGTGCATTGAAATGTGCGCGGTTTTCTCGTATTTCAGGATATTTTGAATGAGTCTGCATATTTTCGTATTGTGCGTGCTTTTAGCAAATAAGGAAAAACATCTCTAATTATAAATAATTGTGATAATACGATTTTAGTTTGAAATAAGCAAGTTTTGGTGTAAGAGTTTTAAAATACGAATGCTTTTTAATTAAATTGGCTCTTGCGCAGTGCTTGTCTCGAATTTCTGCGCAAACTCCAAAATAAGGGCGCATTTATTTATTTTAAATGTTATCTTTATTTTTTAAATGATATCTTTATTTTTTAAACGATATCTTTATTTTTTAAATGATATTATTATTTTTTAAATTATATCTTTATTTTGTAAATTATATCTTTATTTTGTAAATTATATCTTTCTTTTTTAAACGTTATCTTTATTTTGTAAATTATATCTTTATTTCTTAAATTATATCTTTCTTTTTTAAACGTTATCTTTTTTTTTTAAATATTAGAATTATTTTTTTAAATATCAGCTTTATTTTTAAAAATTTATATCTATTTTCAAACTATATTTATTTCTCAAACTTCCTATTTTATTGTTTTGTTTTATTGTTTGTTTATTATTTACTTTATTGTCATTTTGTTTTTAATTTTATATTTTACATTAACGGACGTTTTCGTGTTTAATATTAAAATAAAATATTGCACGATTTTTGAATGTAGTCCAAAATTTGAATTTGCTTCAATCTCATTGAAATTATTTCCACAGGATGTTGAAAGTTAAATCATTTTTTGGAAGATGGTCCCTAAAAACAGGAACACTATTCAGTGGGGTTTGCAGTATAGTAAGTATTTTTTAAAAATTTAAATAATTTTGCTTCCTCATAGGGAAGCATTTTTTCTTTTTAATTTTTCGTTGTAAAATTAAAACAAATATTAAAATTTATTATTTGTATCACAATTTTGTTTGGAAATAAATTAAATTCAATTCAATTAAATTTTTCAAGTACATAACAATAAATTATTATAAAATCTAATCATTACGACGTTTTAGAAAAGTTAATTCAATTTTTGACAAATTATTTTCAAGATATTCGTAGAAATAAAAAATGACCCTTAATTCTGTGTAAGTCCCTGATATGCTGTATAAAGTTTAAATAAAATTACATATAAGGGAAAGCAGTCCTCCTTGGGATATTTGCATCATAAGGACACTTGAATTTTTTAAAAAGCAATTTAAAAACGCTTTCAAACTCTAAATATAAATGAGGTTTGCTAAACAATGCTCCATCTCGAAAGTTTTGATTTATGAAATGCAAATTAAAAGTATTTAAACTTCACAGGATAACATAAATGATTAATTTTTGTTCTAGATATTAACAATTCTGACTATTATAGCACTTTTTACTCTAAATGCCGACTGGAAGACGATAATTATCAATGTTGACAAAAATATAGCTCGTATAATTTTTACAATATTTTTGTGCATGACGATATTCTATTCAACACTTTTAATTATCGGTGCACACAAGGTAAGTTTTCTGCTAATTAGAAATTAATTAAATTCATCAAAATAAACAAAAGTGGCTTCTTTGTCACTCATGATTCAAATTTCGTAAATCAAACCTTCTTTCCAACTGTAAATTTTTCAATTATAAATTATAATATAAATTATACTTTTTTGTTTAGACTATTTTTTTCATTACACATACTTTGCTTTATTAATAATTTTTTGTTTTCAATTGTACTTTTTTTTTAAATTGTACTTTTTGTTTTAAATTGTACTTTTTGTTTTAAATTGTACTTTTTTGTTTTAAATTGTACTTTTTTGTTTTAAATCATACTTTTCTCTTTTAAATTATACTTTTCTTGTTCTAATTACACTTTTCTTTGTTTTTGCTACACTCTTTCTGTTAAAAATAATTTTTTTCTGTTTAAATGAATTTTTTCTATAATCTAAACGGTACTTTTTTGTTTTAATCACATTTTTCTTTTCTTTATTTGTACTTTTCCTTCATGATCAAAGAAATTTTGTTTTCTTTCTTTTTTTCTAATTATATATTTTTTTTAATTACACTTTTTCTGTTAAATTATACTTTCTTGTTTTAAATTATACTTTTTTGTTTTAATTACACTTTTCTTTATTTTTACTATACTTTTTTTGTTTTTACAATATACTTTTTCTTTTTTTACAATACTTTTTCTGATTAAACTATACTTTTTCTGATAAAAATAATTTTTTTCAGTTTTTTTTTTTCTGAACTGAACTTTTTCTGTGGTACTTTTTCTTTTAATTACATTTCTCTTTGTTTTAATTGTACTTTTCCTTCATGATAGAAGAAACTTCGTTTTTTGTTTTGAATTAATTATACTTTTTTTCTTTTAATTATACTTTATGGAGACATTTTCAATTTTCTTTTAATGTTTAAAATATTTTCAGCGAAAGACTTTATATATGCTACCCTGGGTTACATTGACAATGGTTGCTATTCCCGGAATTTTTATTAGTGTCCTTTATACTTCCATCATGTTTTTCCTTCAAAAGTACATTTTAGAAGGCGTACTTTGTTTAATTGTTGGACTTATATTTAACGGTAATATCAAAACACAGAATTTGAATTCTTGAAAAAAGCGAGTCTGTTATTTATAAACTTTTTCAATTTTTCAGCTCTGTGCGCATATGCATGGGTTGTGGTAAATAGCTATTACAATCAACTCAAAATTGAAAAAATGACCACTAAAGTAGGACCTTATGGAAAGCCATACACTTATCAACGACCCTAAACGTAAAAAATTAAAGGCAAGTACTTTTTCATGAACATCACACGTATTTATCACCATTGTCTCTTTTTTTCAAAATATTACTAAATTGTCATTTCTAATACAAAACAAATTGAAATTTGAATTCAATTAAAATTGTAGATCGATAGAAATTTAATGATAATAAAATTAACTGTAGATCGATAGAAATTTAACGATAATAAAATTAACTGTAGATCGATAGAAATTTAATGATAATAAAATTAATTGAAGATCGAGAGAATTTCAATTATATTAAAATTAATTGTAGGCTGATGGAAATTTAATAATATTAAAACTAATGATTTAATTAAATTTTAATTCTAGAATCATTATCATCATTTCGAATGTATTTATTTTGGAGCCTCAAGTGGATTAACAGTGCTTTCTTGTCAATAATCAAATAAATAAGATCCAAAAGGAAAAACGAAATTAATACTAAGGACGATTTTTATATTAATTTATTGTATTTAATATATTGTATTTAAATTATTTTTTTGGTAAATTGCCAGTATTGTTTAACTTTACATTATTTTTCTTCTTTACTATTCTGTGTAGTGAAATAATTATTTAACGTATTAACGTCATTATTACTTAATTTACTTATAAAAATTAATTATTACTTAATTTACTTTAATTTTCTATCAAGTGCCATACATACATAAACGCACAAAATGTTACATAATTTAAATACATAGTGAAAGAGATTATTTAATTATTTATCTATATAAAAATATTTAAGAACTTGTAATACTTTTTATTATAAGGAGAATGTATAAAAACATTTCAATACATTTTATAAATGTACAAATGAATATCTAAGAGTAATTATTTAATTCTAGACTTATTGTTTATTATAGTTTTCAAGTATGGCATGATAAGGTACTTCAGTTATTGCAACTTTTGTTATTTTATTCAACTTTTATTATTTTATTCAACTTTTGTTGTATTATTCAACGTTTGTTGTTTTATTCAGCGATTGTTGTTTTATTCAACTTTTTTTGTTTCATTCAACGTTTGTTGTTTTATTCAGCAATTGTTGTTTTATTCAACGTTTGTTGTTTTACTCGACTTTTGTTGAATTAAATATAGTTTATTTCATACTTACCAAACACTTACATGTTTCCTTCAGTAGTTTGCGTTTCTGTTAAAGGGGCATTTTTTACTTGCTGTTGCTGTCTGTTAATTATTTTCCAAAATAACTGTACTAAATTGTTAATTAGACCTGAAAGGAAATAAGACAGTAAGAATTTCTATATGTATTTTTCGAAGAATGTACTATTTAAAATGAAACAATGTATATTAAACGTATAGCAATATGTATTGGATATATTTTGCAGTGTATATTAAATATAGAGCAGTATATATTAAATACACAGCAATGTATAAAATACAAAGCAATTTATATTAAATATACAACAATGTATAAAATACAAAGAATTTTTATTAAATATACAACAATGTACAAAATACAAAGCAATTTATATTAAATATACAGCAATGTATAAAATACAAAGTAATTTATATCAAATACCCAGCAATTTATACCAAATACATAAAGCAATGTGTATTAAATATATAGCGACTGATATAATTTCTACAATATTTTCCATAAAAAAAAATGTAGCAATGCCTGTGTTGCAATACTTTAACACAAAATAAAAAATCAAAAAGATGTAATACGTACCACTTGTTACATAAATACCCCCTACTGTGGCACACAGTTTTATAAAAAACTGATACAAAGAATCTCTTTGCTGAAAAACTTGTATCTTTAAAGCACTTGTGTCATACTTAAAAAATATTCCAGGAATTCCATGAGATCCTTTGTTATGATTTATCGGTCTTTGGTGATCTTTTACACTATACTGAAAGGTTTTCGTTTTACGTAATAAAATATCAATATCAGTCGGCACGACTTCTATAAAATACTGATACAACATTGGACCTACAAAAAAACGGAAACTTATTTTATTACAAATAAACTTATATTTTTTAAGGATCTTTTTAAAATAAAAACCAGTTTTCTTATAATGCGCACTGAGGGAAAATATAAGCAACGGTAGCTTATATTTTTCCTCAGCGTATAAATTAACATAAATAAAAAAAATAAACATAAATAAACATTAACATAAATTGTTTATTACACAAAAATTAAAAAACTAGCCTTTTTCAGAGATCTTTTAAGGCTAGTTTTTTAACTTTTTAAAAAAACTTTAACTTTTAAGGCTAGTTTTTTAATTTCTTTTTTAATTTGTTTAATTTTTTCATTTTTAAAAAGATAGAAAAGTATTTTCTTTTTGCAAATACACTCACCCTGGTCTGTAATTTTTTCTTCTCCTTCTAATGGATGAATAATACCAGGACTGGGTTCACCAAATGAAAATCTATTAATTCTGTGAGTGAAGTTGTAATCTTTGTCCGTCATAAACGCTGAAATATGCACGTGACCGCCGGGTAATGATAATGATTTTCCAGCAGTGATGTGAAAATTTCCAGACACTTTATTAATATTTAATGTTCCGTAAACTCGGCAAGCATCTGGAGGATATGCTGGCTCATGTTCTCTGTAACACATAATATACACATTTAAAAACTAACTTTCAAAATATATATTAATCTACAAATTTAAAGTCATTAAAAGTCATTTACAACAGATGTACCCGAAACAAGTAACTTTTTTCTTTTTAATTGCAGTTCTTTACACCATTGACTCGTACTTTTTAGATTCATGACTTTTTTTTGACGTTCTATCGCTGCAGCAGTTAATAAATTCAAGTATAAATTCAGATACAAATGAACCTAGTCCTACAAAATCCAAATTTTATTAAAAAGGAATTTTTAAGTCATTTATTCATAAATTGCACCCTCACAGAGGAAAATGTCTTTAATACTTTATTTTTATAATTAATTCTTGTACTTTATACTTTATTTTTGTTTTTTGTACTCTCTTCTTGTATTTTATACTTTATTTTTGTTTTCTATA
>WNHD01003679.1:0-14615 GCA_011057455.1 Ganaspis sp. Gsp50
TATATTAAGAATTAATATACGGACTAATATAGTTAAACCAATGCTGCGGTTAATCTGAATAGAATTTTATTTAAATTAACAAAAATTACGATCTGCTTGATTAAAATTTCAACTCGAATTTTAATAGCAAGAGAAAAATGTATTCGTTAAAATATTACATTTTACTTAATGTGAATTTCTAAAAGCTTATATGCAATTAAATAGAATGTTTTAAAAGTTTTATTTCATTTCCATGAATTAAATTCATTTTAGTATTTTATTTAGCTATATTTTAATCAATAATTTTATGAAACGGAGTTTTTGATTGTTCAAAATGTACTGTCGCTTTTATTTGAATGATAATGTAAAGAGATCTACTTTAAAACTTTTCCTATTTTGTCTCGTAATATACCTTTTATCACGCTTGTGAAATAAAAGCAGATTGTTGAAAAATTTTCCAAATGCATAAAAATACATATAAATTAAAAATATATCTGTCTGAGAGATAATTTATGTCTCAAGAAATTCGCAAAACATATTTTCTTTTGACACTGTGTTTATCAAGTAATACAGATCATTAAATGACTATGTTCTGAGATTATTTCTTTGTAGCCAATTTTATTTCTCTTTAGCTCTAAAAATATCCTCGTTATCGTAATTTCAAAGGCTTTCTTTTTTATGGTATTTAAAAAAAACGCTTTCATTAATTTAGTTGAAAATATTTGCAGTTTGAGAAATTCCCTTTTTTGTTTAAAAAATACTATTATATTATACATACTTTGTAACGTATCGTTAAAAAGAAAGGTTTTTGCAATGTTTTTTTTGGCAATGGTTTTTGTATTTTCATAAATTGTTTACAGCTAGTTAAAAACAATTATTGAAAATCGCTTCCAAAAGGCAGGTGGCAGGAGAGCCTTTTTTAGAGTGTAGTTTGTTATAAATAAGATTTTTTACAAATATTTAACGATAAAGAAAATTTGAAGAAAAATATTTTTACGTGTGTTATCACTTTTCATACTTTTTTGTATCATTACATTTTGTTGTTATCACTTTTCATACTTTTTTGTATCATTACATTTTGTACTATTTTTGATTTATCGTTTTACACTATTTTTATTCAATTTTTTAACACTTGTTCGTTTTATACTATACCTATTTGTTTCATTTTTCTCTATTTTTATTTATTTTATTTTATTATTTATTTTTATTTTTCTACATCATTTTTGTTTTATAATTTTACATCATTTTTTAAATAATTTTACGTCATTTTTTTATAATTTTACATAATTTTTTTATAATTTTACATCATTTTTGTTTTATAATTTCACACTATTTTTGTTTCATCATTTTACAGTATTTTCGATTCATCATTTTACACTATTTTTGTCTGAAAATCATTACAAATTTTTTAATTTATCACATCGTTCTACACTTCTTTTGATATTATAATTATTTTTAGAACCATAAAGTCATTCTTTACGTATATCTCTTTCTGGAGAATGTAACTGAATAGTAGTTACTATTGTGAGATGAAAATAGTATTAATAATAATAGACCATTTGCTCTAATCTTTCTTTTGTATTTGATATGAATGACACTGATGGGGTCCTTAATTAATTTAGGGCAATCTTTATTTTCAAATGCTTGCGTTAAATTAATTTATTTTTGTTTCTAATGTTGACACTTTGATTTTAGGTACTGGTGAATCGGGTAAATCAACGTTTATCAAACAGATGAGAATTATCCACGGTTCTGGATATTCGGACGAAGACAAGAGAGGGTTCATAAAGCTGGTCTTTCAAAATATTTTCATGGCAATGCAATCAATGATTCGTGCCATGGACCTCCTGAAAATCCAATATGGTGATTCTTCGAATGTAGTGAGTATTTTCTTTAAACAAATTTATTTTATTCCAAAATCAAAGATTTAATGTTCGTTTTTTTTATAGAAGCAATTTTTTTAAACTGTTTTTATTTCTCTTTTTTGCATTTTGAATATACGAGTGCATTTGTTCTTCTTTTTTTTTTCTCTTTATATTTTTGTTTTTTTCTTTGTATTTTTTTTCTTGACTTTTTTTGTATTTTTATATTTTCTTTTTTTGTATTTTTGTTTTTTTCTTGTCTTTTCTTTTCTTTGTATTTTTATACTTTTTTTCTTTGTATTTTTATGTTTTATTTTCTTTATATTTTTATGTTTTATTTTCTTTGTATTTTCATGATTTTTTTCTTTGCATTTTTATGTTTTTTTTTCTTTGTATTTTTTAATTTTTTCATTGTACTTTTTCTTTTTTTTTCTTCTCCCTTTGTATTTTTGAATTTTCATTTAAATTCGCCCAATATCATTCATTCTAAATTGATTAAACAATTAATTAATAATATAAACTATTCCCATTTTCCCAGAATTTTTGATGCCGAACTCGGAATTTTTTCAAAATTTTCCATTTTTTGAGTAATATAGAATGAAATAAATATTGAAAAATAATAGAATAGAATTTATTGTGATTAACATTACAATCTCTTGTTTCATGTCAATTTTCAAACGATAATAAACAACTAATTAAAATTTTAAAAATAGTTCAGTATTAGATTAATAGTCACAGATTGATCAGAGATGTTGATAATTAATCATTTTCAAGTCAAAAGTTGAGTGCATGTTGGACGGATTTGAATTTGATGCAAAATGTGCGCTTTTGTTAATAAATTATTATTTTGTAAAATACAGGAAAAGGCAGACCTTGTTCGCGCTGTGGACTTTGAAACTGTAACGACATTTGAAAGCCCATATGTAGAAGCTATTAAGGATTTATGGGCAGATGCCGGTATTCAAGAATGTTATGACCGTAGACGAGAGTACCAACTTACAGACTCGGCTAAATAGTAAGTACATTAAACCCTTTTTTGATAAATTCAATAACTGGTCTTTTTTTAAAACAAAATAAAGCAATTTAAAATTTTGAAAACAAAATTTGCTTAAGGCATGATAAATTTTTAATAAATAAATTTGCTTAATGATCAAACATTGATAAACATTTTTTTTAAAAAAGGAATATTTTGTGATTTATTTAGTAGTACTTTTTGAAATTCTACACAATTTTTAGTTCATCAAAGCACAAGCTTTTTTAATAAAATAAATGTTTTGAAAATATTTTTTTAAATTTTATTCCATTTTTTATTTCATTTTTTTAATTTGTACTCAATTTTACATATAATTTTTTTCAATTATGTTTTGAATAGTATTTTCTTTAAATCTTATTCAATTTTCTTAAATAGTATTCAATTTTATTGTGTCCAATTTTTTTAAATTGCATTCAATTTCCTTAAATTTTGCCCAATTTTTATTTATCTTTTTTTTTATTTTCAACACCATAAACGTACCCACGGCCAATTAAGGCCTTTCAAGGGCACTAGAATAAAATAATAAAAAATAACATCCAAATAGTGTAGTTAAAAAGTAAAAAAAATTATTTAATCTTAAACATATAAAGTTATAATAAATATGATTTTCATAACAAAAGGAAAATTAGGAACATAAAATTCTTTTCCAAAAACTTTGAAAAAGTTTATGAATTTCTTTTATTATTAATGTTATTAAAAAAAATCAAAATAAATCAATATAAATAAAAAAATTCCCATTTTTTTATCAATTCCATTAATTGACTTTTTGTTTCGTTTTCACAAACTCTGTTTAAGTGTTAATTGGTGATTAAATTGTTAATTGATTTCAACTGAGCAATCACGAGTGAATAGACTGATGTTAATCACTGATTTTTAATCGGAGTTGGTGAAACTGGATCTTAAATGACATTGAGTAATTTTTTTTATAACGATGGAATGGTTTGTTTGCAGTTTTTGTTTCATTGCAGTGAAAAGTAATTATTCGTTTACTAATGAAGAAATTTTACAGTTATCTAATGGAGATAGATCGAGTTGCAGCACCAAGTTACCTCCCCACAGAACAGGACATTCTTCGCGTAAGAGTGCCCACTACCGGTATAATTGAATATCCCTTTGACTTGGAAGAAATCCGATTTAGGTATGTGGATAGCGAAATCCATAAGATGCTGTCTGCACGTCTGCAAGCTCGCACTGGCTCTTGGACCAATTGTTTCTGCATCCACAACTGTCTCTAATTGTTGTCTCCTTTTAAATGTGACTAATTTCATGTTCTGTTTAGATCCACTCTTTGAAATTATGTCCTTTCGAAAAAGCAAGGAAAAAGGAAAAATCCTTGACTTTTCGAAATTTATTTAATTTACAGAAAGGGCAAAATTGAATGTGAATCGAATTATTATTTTCATTATTATTATTATCATTTTTATTAATATTATTTTTTTTTGCTTTTCTTTTTTTTGTATTTTCTTATAATATTTTGGGGTTCAAAAAATGAATTGAAAAAGTGAGTTTAAAGAATTTGATTATTATTTGATTATTATTTTATTATTTGATTATTATTTTATTATTTGATTATTTGATTATTATTTTATTATTTGATTATTATTTGATTATTTTATTATTATTTTATTATTCTATTATTATTTTATCATTTTATTTATTTATATTTTGTAATATAATGATATATTATTATTTGTATATTTTTGAAAGGACATGCAATTCAAAGTGGAACTTTTTTTAAATTACAGGCATTTTTCAGTAAAGGAGCATGATTGCAGCAATGTTGTTTTTTTATTTCTTTGTGTTAAGACTTTTGTATATTTGCATGGCATGCATTACGAAGATTGGTGGCTTAATTTTTGTTTGCAGTTATATTAGTGACTTAGCACGTATCGAGGCACCTGATTACCTGCCTACTGAGCAAGACATTCTTCGTGCACGAGCTCCTACTACAGGCATTATAGAATATCCATTTGATCTGGACTCCATCATATTTAGGTACTAACACGACGTCTTTTTAAACATCTCTAAAAAATCCTAAACTATTCGCTAATCTAGTGAATCTGGATTTTTTCCTTTCTGGAACATCGTCTCGGTAACATTGAATAATTTGTCAGAAGCATGAATATTTTATGGGACAAAGGAACACTGGGACTATAGTTGTTTGTTTTAATAAGCAATAAATTTTGTTTATGATAATTAAGTCAGTAATGATTAATTTACAAAAATGTGTTCTTTAATCTTTGTTAATCTAAGATTAAAGTTATTTTTTAAGATTTTTAATTTTCTTTAATCTTTAATCTTTTTTCTCTTTTTCTTCAATTTTTTTTTATTTCTCTTTAATCTGAGATACAGTCTTTTCACTGTAAAATCCATGAAGATTTTTGTTTATTGTCTCCAATTTTTGAGCCATTGATTTTTTTCGGTTCCTTTGATCTGGTTCCTTGACTACTGTAAAAACAACTTTTGATTCTATGAATGTTTAACAATTTTTTGTCTTTTTTTATGATGTTCAATGTTTTTATGTTTACTGCTTTAAATGTTAAATGTAATTTTTTTTACAATTGCATGTGGTTTTAAATGTTTGCTTGGGCTTGGGAATGAATTATGTCAGGGGAAAAAATCTGCTGTTTTTTAAACAAAAAAAGAAAACATAAAAAATGGTCTTCAGGGAAATAAAGAAGGAATTAATTTTTACAGGATGGTAGACGTTGGTGGACAGAGATCAGAAAGAAGAAAATGGATCCATTGTTTCGAAAATGTGACTTCCATTATATTTTTAGTAGCATTAAGTGAATACGATCAAATTCTTTTTGAATCCGAAAACGAGGTGAGATTTTTACTTAACTTTTTTTTATTGTTCTCGATTATTTTTTAATTTAGTGACATTAATTTAATAATGATGAAATTTAATTATGATTTAATTTAATAATGATATAATTAATATTCAATAACATCAATTCAATGATTGATGCTTTGGAATATTGTGATTTGATGTAATTTAATAATGATATAATTGATATTCAATAACATCAATTCAACGATTGATGCTATCGAATATTGTGATTTGATGTCATTGAATATTAAATTGTGCACAATTGTCTTCATTATGCATATTCAATTACTTCATCTTTTTTAGAATCGAATGGAAGAAAGTAAGGCATTATTCAAAACAATTATAACATATCCCTGGTTTCAACATTCTTCCGTAATTCTGTTTTTAAACAAGAAGGATCTGCTTGAAGAAAAAATAATGTATTCACATCTTGTCGACTATTTTCCTGAATATGATGGTAAGTTTAACAAAAAGAAAACCACTTTATTTAGTTCTTATTGTCTTTTTTTTGTTTAAAAAATTACTTTCTAATTGCCAAGTAATTTTAAAAGCAAAAAGTTTTTACACACTGATTTAGTTTATTGTCAAGTTTTCTTTCCGTGGAGAAAGATAAAAAAGTCTGGTGTAGTTTTGTAATGCGAGAAATCAGTGAATTTGAATTGAGAAATTGTATGTAGGGCCTAAACAACAACCCCAACCGGCCATGGATTACGTTTTAAAGGTGTATCTCAGTTCGAACCCCGATCCTGACCGTCAATGCTACTCTCACTTTACAACAGCGACAGGTCTGTTAAAAAACGGCAGAACCCTAAATAATGTCGAATCCCGTTTTTGCTAGTACTTTTTAAAATTGAAGCAAACTTGCTGGGAATTTGTATTCGAATGCACCAATGAAATAACAGAAAAAAGTATTAATAGTAAATTTTAATAAGTAAATTTTAATTGGTATTAATAAGTAAATATTAATTAGTATTAATAAGTAAATATTAATTAGTATTAATGAGTAAATATTAATTAGTATTAATAAGTAAATATTAATTAATATTAATAAGAAATGAGTAATTTTGATATTATTTTTGAAATAGTTTGTCAACAAATTATTCACCAGTTTTGTTCCTTTGTCATTCTTTTACTAATTATGTTGATTTTAATATAATTTCTAATTTATTTTAAAATATACTGAATAAATTTGACTCCGTTCAAAGTCAATTGGTCTTACTTCTTTAAATTCATTATAATGATTTTAATGTTAATTTCTTGATGATATATTTTTTTTATGATTTTATGTATTTTATATATTTATATAATATTTTTCTTTACATTTATATAATATTTTTTTTTTATATTGACATTTCGATTGATGCAATTCATTAAAATTTTAATAGATTTATGATCAACTTAATTCAACAATCCATTTGAAATTTGAAAAGTCAACATTTTTATTGATTAAGAAAGTCAATTTTTATTCTAAATTAAATATAAATGTACAGAGTAAAATGAAAAAAATGAAAATAAAATAACGTAAAAATAAAATGAAATAAAATAAAATCAAGTCAAATTAAATGAAAAGAAAAAAGATGAAATTAAATTCATTTGTTTACAAATCCCCAAGTGTAGAGCTAGTATTCATTACGTGCTAAAGAGAAAAATAATTTATCAAACTGCAGCAAAGAATTGATTAAAAAAAATTCAAAAAGTGCAGTTCTTCTCCTATTAATTGTGAAAAAATGATCGCTATTTGTATTTTTTGGTCCCAGAATCCAAATAGTATTTTCTTAAACTACGTCCTGGTATTATGCAAGGCATCTAGCTTGTTAACTGTATTTTGAAAAGGCTTCCACTGATTTACGCTAGTCTTTAATACAATATGTAATCTGACCCTGAAAAGCATATTGGATTGGCTCAAATTATGCTATAATTCCACTGTGTCTTAAACTTCTCCTTTTAACCCTTTTCCATTTTTTAAATATTTTATTTTTATTTTTTAAATATTTCGGACTCACGATTTGTTCATCATCTTGTACAAGTATTAATATATTTCCAATTATCACATGCATTGACATTTTACAATCTAAGTTTTAATTTTATAATTCTTGTTTGTCCATTTTTTTCCATTCAAACTTGGATCAATGATCTCAAGTGTCACAATTCGTCGTTTTTCCGGTTTTCTCTTTCCATTCTTTTTTACGTATTTTGTTCATTTTTTACCTGTTCTGTCAAATAATCAGAAATAATAATTTATTTATAATTTCATTTGAATTGTTAATTTTTCAATTATTTTGTCAATGTAGAATAGAATTTATTTCTCGTTAATTCTTCAAATTAATTAATTGAAAATATCCATCACTTGAAATCAAATGGAGTACTAATTTTATTATTTTCTTTTTTATTTTATTATTAATTTCATTTTTTAAAATTAATTTTATTAATTTATTTTTGTTAAATTTTCAATGACTTAGATTAATGACTTAGAACTTTAGAATTAACAAAATTCTAGAGTTATTTTCTCAATTTTCGAATTGTATTCCCTACTCTTAACTTTTCTCAACAAATAATCCATCATTTTACCTCTTTCGGTAAATCGTTTTTCGTCTGTTATCTGTTTTTCGTTCAGTTTCGGAAAATCACTTTTGATTGGATTTTTGTTTCTATTGACTAATGAAGAGAAATTTGATATGTTCTTTCAAGTGTGTTAAAATGTATAAAAACTGTTCCTTGATTTTAACGACAGCCATGAACTAATGATTTTTTATGAAATTTGATTTGTATTTATATTTTTGTTGACTAGTTTTTATATTAGATAAGTATTGCTCTCATTTTGTACGCTTAATTATGTAATTTCTCAGGACCGCAAAGAGACGCTACAGCAGCTAGAGAATTCATACTCAGGATGTTTGTCGATTTAAATCCAGATAGCGAAAAGATTATTTATTCCCACTTCACATGCGCCACAGGTAGGCTCCTTGCTAGTTTTAATTGCTGTAATGCCAAGCACGATCACTTTTGCTTTTATTGCTTTCCCTTGAAAGTAGACCTCCTACATCATTCATTTTCTACTTTTCATTTACAATTTATCGATATAATGTTTCTTATATTTAAGTTTTTAAGTAATATCCAAAAAAGGAAAATCGATTGCTTTTAAGAGGAAAAGATTTTAAATTAATTTACAATTTTCTGCTTCAGAAACAGAAAATTTGAATTCTATCGATTTAACTTTCTTTATCGATTTTTCTTTTATGGGGAATAAAATTTAATTGTTTAATTTTTGAATTTTGCATGCTGCATACACGGGATTGGAAAATAGATACGGAAAATATTAAACTTGTGTTTTGCGCTGTAAAGGATACAATAATGCAATCTGCTCTGAAAGAATTCAATCTTGCTTAAGTGGCTTTCGCGAAACGAAATTTGGCTGCGGTTTTATTTCTTTTTTCACGCAAAGTCGTGTTTCTTTTTTACTCGCTAATATCTGACGTTAATCAAATTTATCAAAAAGCGATTTTTATTCACTGAAATTACAAACTCGTGTTTTTGAAAGTGAATACAACTTTTATTTTATTACAAAGGTACTTTGGAATCGTTTTACTAATATGTATCGTAATTTATTTTATTTTAAATAGTTTTGAACATAAAATGAATATAAGTTTCATTTGAAATATTTTATGAATTTTTATGTATGAATTTATTTATTTATGAATTTTTATGTATGAATTTATTTATTTATGAATTTTTATGTATGAATTTATTTATTTATGAATTTTTATTTATCAATGTTTGTTTATCAATTTATTTATTTATCAATTTTTATTTATGAATTATTTTATAAAGCTTATGTATTTATTTATTCGTAAAATATAATCGGATAAAGTTAGAGAATAATAAAAATGCGATGTTTTATCTGCAGATAATTTAAGACATAAGTGCTTGAAAATAAAATCATTTTTGCACAAAACGTCTATCGATTTGATGTTTCGATCGTTTTCAATTGTGTGAATGTCATGGTTTATTAATCAATTACACAATAAAATATTTATTGAATATGTTCTGGATTTTGTGAATAGTAGTTTGTGAATAGTTTGTAAATCATTGTTTCAAATTTTTGTTAGTCGTTTTCCCTTTAATTTATACTTATTTGTTTCTATTTTTGGTTTTTCGAATTTTTTTATTTCTATTTTCTTGTAACTTATTTTTAGTTTCTATTATTTTTTATTCTTTCTATATTCTTTCTATATTCTTGGTTTTTATTTACATCCTTTTAAAAGTTTTATTTTCTTATCTTTTCTAATTCTTCTGTTTTGGCTTTCCTATTTTTTAGTTTTTCTATATTTTTTCTATTTTCATGTTCTATTCCACGTTTTTTATTCTACGTTTTTTTATTTTACGGTTTTTTATTCTACGTTTTTTCTTTCTACGTTTTATAGATTATTTTAGTTTCTTTACTGATATCCATTTTTTTTTTTTTTTTTATAAAAAATGCATCATTTTCAGTAGTTTTTCACTTTTAACAAATTCACAAATCAACAAAGTTTTACATTCATTTTGCTTCACAATATTAACAATCGAAGGCATGTGGTGTTTCTCATTATTTTTTCCGGAAGAAAGCCTTGCAAACAATGTGATTGCATGTGTTCATTTTTTAAATTGCCGGTAAGTTGTTATTTCTAATTTTCTTTATTGGGTTTTTCACTAGTTTAAGTATCTAATTATTTAAGTTATTAAATCTAAAAATAATTAAATCTAAAAATAAATGAATGATGAGTTTTAATGTTTGAATTTTTAGAGAATCTATTTTGGATTTAGTTTTCTGGAAGAGCTAAATATTGACAGTTCAAAGATTAAAGCTCGTGTTTAAAATAAAGAATACTTTGATAGAAATTGTTTTGAGAATTATTTTGAGAATTATTTTAAAAATTATTTTAAGAATATTTTGTTTACATGCGATGAATGGTTCTAAAACAGTGATTATTTTTTGACAGATACGGAAAACATCAGATTCGTGTTTGCGGCAGTGAAGGATACAATTCTGCAATCAAATTTGAAGGAGTATAATTTGGTTTAGAAATTTTCTATAAAGAATTCGATATGGATTCGACTGTCTCTGCAAGTCTGAGACCAGAGCACGAAGCTCGAACTTTGTTAAAAAAGAGTTTGAACACTGAGAACGAAGAAAACAAAGTACGAGGGAAGCGCGTGGAAAACAAATATTGCTCGTGTTGACTGTAGACGACGAATTAAGTCATCTCATCACGAGTGCACCAACTTTAGGTAGATAGGTATGTGCGATGGGAATTCCAGCGACAAACAAAACATAGACCTAAATCTGAGCGTTATACGCTCTTTCCTAAAAAAAAAACCTTTTCACTGTCGATACCAACAAACTGATTTAGTTTCATACTCTATTTGTTGAATTTGTTACCTTTTTATAGCTTAGCCTAGTCGATTCGAGCTCGGCTGACTGTGAAATCGCCTGATTTTTATATAACGATAACTTAAAGAAAATGAAAATGCAAAAAAAAAGAAGATAATTAAATAAATCACGAACAAGTAAACTTTACGAAGCACAGCGTTGCCACGCCGTGCCATGTCTGTCCAAATGTGTGTTTCAAGACGAACGATCTCAACGACGAGAACATTTAGAGTGAAACAGAAGGAGAACAAAAGCTTTTTAATCACGAGTAGTCGGAGACACAAGTGAGAGCAATTCTAGTGCCATTTACTAGTGTGGTGTTTTTATTGCAGTCCTTTGTTAGATGCAAAAAGCCAAAGTGTTTTTTTATCTGTGCCAGAAACAACTAAGAGTTTTTTCTGCATGTGACTCAAATTCACGATTCATCGTATAAATATTGTTATATATAATATATAAAATGAAAAAACCTAGAATAGCGTCGAAGAAGTACGTCGGCAAAAAATGCAAAACAAAAAAAAATGAAAAAAAAATAAGGAAACGCTCCTCAGACCCGTCTTTAAAATTACGAAATATTAGGGGGAAAAAAACAGCAGCATCTGTTTGCTGTAAGTTTTAGGTAATTTGGGAGGCGGGAGTAAGCAGGCTTCCCTGCCTCTTTCTCCTCCGAGGCCGGTGCTCGGAACGCGAGGGCTTCAAACGCTATCCTGGGGCTCATTATATTCAAATCTTCATCATCATTAACAGTGTTACGATTCCATAAGGCATAAGCAAACGATCCAGTTCATCTAGACATCTAGAGTTTGTACCTTGTTACTCGAAAAGAAATTTGAAATCCGCGTTCTCAACCTGTCATCTTTCATAAATCGTATTACGAAAAGAAAAACAATTTTCACGCAAAAATAAAACGTTTTACGATCATTGTCTTGGAAATATCAAATTTCCGTAAATCGTATTTACCAACGTTTTTCTTAGAAACATCAATTTTTACGAAATCCTTTTACGAAAATTGTCTTAGAATTTATCAAGTTTCACAAATTGTATTATTAACAAATATCGTACAGAAAAAAGTGTATCGTACGGAAAAAATTATTGTACGGAAAAATTATCGTACGGAAAAAAATGTCGTACAGGGAAAAAAATCGTACAGGAAAAAAAATCGTACAAGAAAAAAATATCGTACAGGAAAAAAAAACGTACTGTTAGACTATTTGTGACCTTAAAATCATCTTCTGAAAATTGTGTTGATGAAAGTCATTTAAAGAAAAGCATGATTCAAAAATCGTCTGATTCATCTTTATAAATGGACTTTCAACAATTTTCTGAGCATCTTAAAAAGTCGAGTTTCAACCATTTTTCATGTACAACTTAGAAAAACAAAAGTTATCCTACATCCTCGATTTTCAATCATTTTCTGACAAAAGTCATCTTATGGTCCCGATTTTTAATCAAGTTTGAAAAATGAGATGCAAACTCAATCGATTTTAAATGCAGTGTATAACGAAACGACCAAAAATCTTTTTATAAAACTTGACTCTAATCGCCAAAAATTAGAAAACAATTTTATAAATTTTGTAATAGATAGCTAAAATTGTTTTAAAAAAACCGTTTTCAATTTCAAAAATTCATTTTGTCATGAAGAGAGTCATTTTGTCATGAAATAAGGAAGCAAACTTTGTAAGATCGAATTGTAAAAATCTTCAAAATTTTACAACTAGAATAAACAAGTTTGTTTGTAATCGAAAAATCGAGTTTCAACAATTTCAACAATTTTTACGTCAATCGTATTTTAAATGCCAATTTTGATAAATTGTTTTATAAATGATTTTTGGTAGATTTTTGTCAGACAAAATGTGTCTTCTTAAACATTGTGTCAAATGTGATTTGTCATTTTTAAAAAAACGTTTTATACAAATTTTCCAATTGTCTGACAAAAATCATTTTTCAAAAGTCATCTTCCAAAAAGTTTCCAATTGAATCATTGTTTTGAAATTTTCACAAACAAATCGAAAAAACCATCTTTTAGAAATATTCCAACAAAAAGCATCGTTCGGAAAATGTCCAACAAAAATATTTACCAAAATGATTTTGTAAAGAATCATTTGGTTCAATCATTTTGGTTTGAAAAAAAAGGTTTGAAAAAAAATGTTCAAACAAAATTGTCTGATAAAAATGATCTTCCAAAAATCAACTTCCTGTATTTTTTGCCCAAAAAGTTGTCTTCTTGGTTCAATTATATAGATTTTTTTCTTTTAGGAAACTCGGAACTTTTATTTAGCAATTTTCGAGAATAATACTCGTGATGCTTTTAAGGCTTCCTGGTTTTTAAAAGTCTTCTCTAAGAAAGTTATTTTCGTTAGATTAATGTGATTGAGACTCAGTATGATTTAGGATTCTTTAAGTTTTGAAACAAAAAAGAAAAAAACAAAAAAAAAAAGAAAACCGGGTCGCCCACTGGTTGGGAGGAAAGACACACGGAGGAGGTAGACTGATTAAATACTGAACTAATCGATTTTTCTTTGCAATGTGATACTAGTTATGGGAGCACCTTACGTCCCAGAGAAGACGAGTCTGCAAGGCGTGACAAAATTACGAAAATCAAAAAATCCCGACTTTGTTTTTCTTCTTCAAAATGCGTCGCTTTGTGGTCAATTTTAGTAAATACGAGGGTGAATTTGAAATTTGTTTCAAATTGATTATGGCGCTGTTTCTTTTCCTCTTTTTGTCATATTTTTTAATTTTTTTTTATGTTTGTTATTTGGCATCTTTTTTTAGCTTTTTTATTTATGATTTTCTTTATCCTTTTTGTTTATCATTTTGTTTATCCTTTTTGTTTATCATTTTGTTTATCCTTTTTGTTTATCATTTTCTTTATTCTTTTTGTTTATCATTTTCTTTATTCTTTTTGTTTATCATTTTCTTTATTCTTTTTGTTTATCATTTTCTTTATCCTTTTTGTTTCTCATTTTCTTTATCCTTTTTGTTTTTAATTTTGTTTATCCCTTTTAATTATCATTTTCTTTATCTTTTTTATTTGTCATCTTTTTTTATATTTTATCATTTCAGTTTATTAAACACTGTTTTAAATATTTTATGTATCTTCTTTATTTTTTAACGTTTTTGTTTCTTTATATTTTTGTCTCCTTTTTGTTCAAGAATATTTTTTTTAAAAAAATGGTATTTCGAAATGGACAAAAATGTGCAAACTGCAAAATTATTTTACCAAACAGCGAAACAGGTTTTTTCCAATTTTTAGATTTTTTGAAGTAAGATTAAAAGATTAAAAGATTAAATTAAGATTAAAAGATAAACATTCTTTTACATTATATTTATTACAATTACAATTTTACATTATTCGCTTGAATCTATTTTGTGTTTTTTGGTTGTGTATTAAGTTCTTTGTAATTAATTTTAATATATTTTCAAAAATTAATTTTTTAGATTACTATTATTCATGAAATTAATCAAATTTTATTCATCAAATATTAATTAACATTTTCGTTT
>WNHD01003680.1:0-12328 GCA_011057455.1 Ganaspis sp. Gsp50
TTTTTCCCAAACCATGGTTTGTGTAGATCACAAACCACACTTATTGTACGTTATACAAAGTTTCTCTGTAGTTATCACAGAGCATTTTTTTCCGTGTAATACAACTTGATACTTATAGGATGACAGCAAAATAATTTGGCCTTTAGCCTCTTTATTTTGCAAAGCTGATAATAGAAAGTTTTCAGTAACTTTGGAAATAAATTGACTCTTTGTTTTTTTGATAACTTGTTGGTATAGAAATTTATAAAAACATTCTCGAGCCTGAGGAATGGAAAATTGCTGAGATTGCAGACTTTCCTGTATCACGTAACGTACAAGAAGATATATATTTACATGGAATGTGTAATTATTTTCAACGTTTTGTCTCAAATTTCGAGCACTTAATAATTGCACTTTTTTAAAAGGAGATGAAGTATAAGTAAGATGAGGATCAAGAAAAAGGATTTTACGAGCTCAAACAAAAATTAATACCAAGTCTGGTTCTAGATGATTGTAATGTGAATTAGAAACGAACAGAGCTGAACACTCAGTCGTCGGATCTCTGAAAGCAGGCGAAAAGGACGATATTCTGTATGCGATAAGTAAACCTATTTCAGACGTTAAACGAGTATATATAATTCGAATAAATTAGAGTTTCTTGATATTGTATGAGCGACGAAACGTCTGTGACCTTGGTTAATGTGATGAGAAAGGCGACTGTAATTACAAATTATAATCATCTTGAAAAAAGGAAATTTAGACTATTCATTTCCGTCCATGAGAGAATCTGAGAAAAACAAATACACTTTGGTGGCGATTTGCAATCTTAAGACCTGATACAGAATGAAGTCGGGAACACGAATCGAGAACGGGAACTGTAGTTCCCGTATTCATCTTCATTGTATATTGAAAAGGTATATAGGCGAAAGGTAAAAACTAACATATCTTGAGGTTAGTTACTAACTTTCCTGTTCCCAACTTTTCTAAGCACAATGAAAACATATTCGGGAACACCAGTTGCGTTCTCGTTTCACGTTCTCGCCTTCATTCTGGTTCAAATGTCTAAGGTTAAGAACGTAAAATCCACCACAACTGTAACTCAGTTAAAAAGATTTTTCGCCAGGTTTGTAGCTCTGTTATGATTCATAGCAGATAGAGGTACTACTTTCAACGCAGGTAGATTTTTTGATTTTTTGATGTTATTACGATAAGAGTAAGAGAGATGATTGCCCTTTGCTCGCCCAGTGGCAACGAGATATGCTAGCGCCTTTACAGCCTAAAATCTTTAGACTTTCAGAAGAGAACTGACTGCAAAGGCTAAAACTTTTAAAATTCTTGAAGAAATAACAAGCGAGACAATAAATAAAATTATTACTAATAATAGCAACGAGGACAATGATTATGAAGTTACTCTTGAACCCGAGAAGGATGCAAAAATTCACTTCAAAGATAATAATTTAACATAACTGCACTGCCGTCTGAAAAACTGTCTCCGACATAGATGAAATTAATTTAATTGTTTAATTTTTTATAAAGTTTCTGTACATATCAATAATGTTATGTTCCCTTACAAATACTTCTTTACAATTTAAAAGTAATATAAGTTTGGTACTGAGCAAATGTATTCAACGTCACGTACTTTAAGTAATACTGCAACTGTTTTAATTGTTTCTACAGGTATTGCCTGAAGACGTCTTTCCCGTCCAACTATCTTTTTAAAATAAGGATATTGATTGCCATAGGCATTTTCAGTTACAATAGCACGAACTACGGCAAACTCTTGTTCCAGTTGTTCATCTACGATAAATTGTTTTATCTCTATAAAAGAACCGTTATGTAATTCTGCATTACTGTTATCAGACCGTTTATTTTGTTCCACATTTACAGAAAAAAGACACCTATTTTTTACCATTTTTTTATAAGATACCGCTTGCGATGTTAGTTCTATTTGTTTAATCCAATTTGTACTAACTGTCTTAGGAGATCCAAAATATCTAGCTGTAGAAACTTTACAATTATTCTTTGCATTATTGTTTTCTAAATTAAAACAATGCATTTTTACGCGAATGGACGATTCTGGAAGTATGCATTTCGAAAGAATCAAATCACCTTGGTGCATAGAAAGTTTTCGACAGATTTGATTCGTCACACCATTGGCAGCCTTAATCATTTTTAATATTTTTGCATTTCCACTTTCGAATACAAAAGCATTATGTGCCCATGATGGACCCCAGTTTTCGAGAGATTTAGTCCAATGTAATAATTGATGAACGTTATAGGTCATAGCTGCTTTTGTGTAAAGTCTTTCAACATTTACAATAAACGATTTAAGTTGTTTTTCAATATGTACTAGATCGTCTCTCGTTATAACGGGTTTAAGTGCTGTATAAAATGACTCCACAAAAAGAGACCAATGTTTTAAAAATTTTTTCTCTAGAAATAATGACATGATCGGCATACTATAATATAAGATCCAATTTTCCCACTCTTTCGCTTTCCAGTAAACTCTGTCACTTATAGATCTTGTCAACCGCATTGTTTGATGGGGAACCGTAACAGAGTCTAAAAGTTTGTCAATTGTTCTTATATCAGACGGAGTTAAATTTTTAATCCAGTACTCAGCGAACTGTGAAGCTATACCCAAACGAGCGAAATGCATATCTTCTGGTATAAAACCATCAATCATATTAAATTTTTTTAATACATTCAATGGTGAAACGTGTTGCACCCCAAACAAATGTTCTTCTTCTAATTCTTCATCATCGGAATTTTGCTGATCATTATTGTCACCTAACACGTTTACCATATTAAAATTTTGGTGATTAACATCTTCCAGGTCACCTTCAGGTTCTTCAGTCAAGTTATCATGAGATTGAATTAAGTACTCTAGACAATTCTGAAAGTGTTCTTCGGTACGTTCTTCAGGTATCTCTTCCAAAATTGGAAATTTTACGCAACCACCAGTTTTAGCAGCATTCCATACATATTCACCTCGCTGCAAACACCAACTACATCCGAAATAACCATTATATGGCTTAATCCCTTGCATGAGAAATCGGGCAACAGAGTCAACAACGCAACATACTGCATACGATTTAATCAATCGTATTTCTCCTAATATACTACATTCTACTCCAGAATCTGAAAACTCGTTCGATACTTCAACAAATCCATTTAAAAGAACATTCATATCAGGTTTTGATTTCCCGAACCACAAAGCACCTACAATTGTATCTTTTGTTCTCGCTTCCATTGGCAACTCATTAATTATTAATTGAATCGGATAAATTGAAAAATTGCTACTTTCAAATGTCGGTGCTCCATCGCAGTTAAATGTTAGAGATACATATCGATCCTTTTCGTCAGATGGTAAACTTTTCACGAAATCTCTATAACGTTTTCCGTCATAAATATCACTATACACTCCATTTTCATGGACTCTATTCCGCACTACATGATTGTAGTAATGATCATGTGTTTCTAATAAAGCTTTAATATTATTTCTTATATCAAATGTCGCAAAGAAGGTGTTAAAATTCTTACCATTAATAGGAAAAACATGATTACAAGATTCACATTCTTTTTGTTTAATTGATCGAACGAAAGTACCTGCGTAATTACGGCATTTAGGACAAATAGCGTGATACTTAACAAATTCTGTTGAGAAAAATAATTTATCAATGAGATATCCAGAATTAGGTAAAACATTGGAAGTAAACATGCAATTAATTGTTTGAAATAATTGTGTCGTTGCTGTGTGGGTCAAATCGTTGACAAGGGCGAATTTTAATAATATTAGTAAAAGCTCTCCTTCATTCACAGCTACTGGAATCGTAATCGGGGTTAAAGTTTGTTCAGACTGTAATTTCTCTTGCAATTCCGTGTTTTTAACATTTTTGTTTTCAATACCAACAGGGAACTCGTCAATATTGTTTCCAGTTATGGCATTATCTTCAATTTCATTTTCAAAGGAGTTGTCTCTTGAGACACTCTACAAAAAATTATTGTTTAAGAAACACTTTAATGTAAAATACATACAATAGTAGCAAAAGAATATCCGTCGGATATCCGATGATATGTTAGGATATCCTAAAAATGTCCTCAGAATATCCTAGGATATCCATAAGGCATCCGATGGATATCGACATTTCCGCTAGTTAAGGATATCCTGAAAATATTCTGATAGGATATTTTCCGGATATTATTTAAATGTCTACTAAGTCACCTGGAATATCCGTAGAATATCCGTAGGACATCCCAGAGATATCCAAAAACAATTTCAGAACAAAAAAACTTTCATGACCAGGATTCGAACACTCGTTACGTAGCTAACAGTCGAGTAAGCTACGACCTGTGATATGCAGACTATGATGGTAATTATTAAAAGTAACATCCGTAGGATATCCACAGAACATCAGTAGGATATCCGTAGAATATTCTGAAAATATCCTGAGATATCCGATGGATATCGACATTTCCTCTCTACCGCATATCCATTACTATCAGGGTAATATTTATTTCATGATTAATACATTTCCTTTTTACTGCACGTTCATCTCTTCAGGTTTTTATTTTATTTTTTTTAATTTTATTTGCATATTTTACACCGTTCGATACGATTTTGCACACTCGAGAAAGATCATCTAATTCTGAAAATAAAGGAAAAAAAGATGCACTTATTTTGCATTTTTATTAGGTCAATTCGTTACCTGTCTTTATGGGCATTAACGACCTGTAAATTTACCATTACGAAAATCCTAATGAAAAACTTCAGAAATATTATGAGGTCTTTTAATATAAGCAAGAATTTTAAAGATACTCATATTTTAAGATTTTGACTCAACCCTTATCAAAAACGCAACCTCTTTACCAATTTTGTACAGACGATAAACCTAAAATGACAAATTCTAATGAAATACGTTTCACTCATTTTCAAAATGTTCTGATGTTATTGATTCGTTTCTTTAGGTTTCCTGCCCCTATTTAAAACTTACCACTGTTTTAATTTTTGGTAAATTCAAATTCGAAAAGTTAAATATTCTTGTCATTTACTTCGACACTTCTTTGATATAACTAACCAATCTATTCTTTTCTTTTTCGTTTCCTAAAAATCAACCACTAACTTAAAGTAACCTTCTATACATATTGCGTTGAGACAAGTTTTAAAATTTTTTTAAATTTGCTTAATTTTGTTGAGAATACATTTTTCCAATTTTATGTCTTATTCAATGTGCAAAATCAATGTTAGTATTTGATTAAAAACGTAAAGACATGTTTAACACATTCACCGACTGAAAGTTTGACAGATTTTCACTTCACTTCTCAGAGTACAGACCTCACTAACTAACATCCTGTACACGTTTTAAAATCCGTCCATTAATTCAAAAGTTATGTGGTTTTAAATATAATGCTGCTCGAAAGTAGTTTTTATAAGGTGCATTTTTTAGAGAATGATCCATAGGTATTCCCTAAAATGGTAAAATTGGGGAAGTTTTGCATCACGGGCAGAAATACAACTTTCTAATAATTGAAAAATTTTCATAATATAACATTTTGCAACATTTCATAAATGTTCTCTTAAAGCATTCGCTAAGTTATCTAATTCTGTAATACGATTTTTCGTATAAGTGAATTTTAAATTGTTTTTGCCCATTAATACCGCAAAGTAATTGATCTATCAAAACAGTAAAATCTGAGTCTCTTTTTTTAACTATACTTAAAGAATTGCATGGATTTTCTCGTGTATGCAACCATAAGGCAAATATCGAACGTTTTTATCTTTATAAACAAAAAAGTTAATACTTTTTTTCCAAGACATTGCAGACATTGCGTACGTCAAACTTTGAACGTTTCGTTTAATGCGCAAAATTTAAAACATATTTTTCTTATATTGACAGAGTTGTTAATTAAGGTAAAAAGAAGTTTTTTGGAAAATTTCAGCAAAATCGTGCTACTAGTTCAAAAGATATAACCACTTTTATATTTTATAGTGTTGCACACAAACACACTCCACGCACAACAGACAAAACGAACGGGTAAACATTGAACAGCGCAGCGCTATAAAATATAAAAGTGTAAATATAAAGTATAAATTCCTTTACATCTTAAATATAAAAGTGGTTATATCTTTTGTGATTTTGATTTTTGTGATTTTTTTTAATACGATTTTGCTGAAATTTTCCAAAAAACTTCTTTTTATTTTAATAACCAACTTTCTCATTATAAGAAATATTTGCCGTAACTTTTGTACGTTAAACGAAACGTTCAAAGTTTGACATACGTAATGTTTGCAATGTTTCTTGGAAAAAAACTATTAACTTTTTTGTTTATAAAGATAAAGACATATTTTCTGTACGTTTACTTTCATAATAGTACAACCTACAATTTCGTTTTAATTTTATTAAGAAATCTTCAGAACTGTCCATTTTATTACGAGTTGAAGTGAAAAAATATTAAAATTTTTCTCTTTTCGAAATCTTAGTTTTCTTTATTTATTAAAAAAACTAGAAAAGCTACAAATTTTTTCACAGGAAAAAAAGATGGGTCTTGTGATCCTACACAAGAATAAATAATAAATAAAATTACAATTAAAAACATTCGAAAAATCGTGTTTCAGGACAATACTTCTCAGCCTAAATTCACTTGCAACACCATATGGAATCCAGCCCCTCGTTTGTTCTCGAAAAACTCAGGAAATTATTGAGAACTATTGGGTACAGGTGAAAATTTGACTATTATTCAAAAACTTCCATTAGTTTGTAGTGAACGATAAACATAAATTCAGGAAATGTCGAGCAGAAACTTAAGAACACTGTATGACTTCTGTTTCATGAGTTTCTGCTGGGAAGTTCGGAAGTGTTTAAAAAAACCTATCCCTTCCCACTCCTACAGCAGCACTAATAACATCAGACCGCTTCTTCTTCTATAGAAGTTAAAAATTTTAAGTTTCTGAAGTCACGGTGGCCGTGCGTTTATAGTTCTACGTCTTCTACCCGCCTCTCCACAAGTACGCGAGCATCGAATCTCTAGAAGATCCAATTTTCTGTTATGTGATTTTTCTTTTTTTAATTGTAATATAAATATCAGCTGACAATGAGTAACTACTACGAAAGCATTATAACGCAAAGTGAAAATAAAATTTTATTTTCTTAGGTTTGATAGTAATTTTTCAACAACTGCATACTGAAAATCTCATGAAATACTTCACCACTAATCTAAAATATACATGTTTGAGTTTCCAATGAACTTGCAGCCGCATCCGAAATTCAGAAACGAAGTTTCTGAGTTTTTCAATCACAAATTATACCCGTGTAGGTATAAATAAAGAGTACTGAACAAGTTCGAAAGTGTAAAAGGAAAAACAAGAGAATTATAATCTGTGGATCCTTGAAAGGGTTAGAGGGTGACTTTCTTTATTTGACCTTCTTCAAATCATCACGATAATAAAAACAAAAGTTGTTTGGTAAGCACCATTCGTTTCTGCAAACCGTAATTAAACCACTGAATCTAATATATCCGAATTTATGAGTTCTCGTGCGAAGAATGACTGGCTGCAGCGCAGCGCCGCTTTAGAGGTTCTCTCGCACCGGATAGGTGTTTGACTAGCTGGAGAAGATAATTACGCCTGATTGGCGCATAGCGAAATATGTGGTGTGGGTTTTTACAGAATGGGCCTTTTATAGTCTATTTACACTATGAGAGTACTGGTCTCCATTGTGCTTCTGGCAGTTTTTCAAAATCCATCTCGTCAAATTAAAGAGCTTAGATTTTGATCTGACAATGGATCGCACCTCTGAATCCCACAAGTGCAGATAATTTTATTAAATAACTTTTAATAAGTTGATAAATCACTTTGAGGCATATGAAACGGATGTAAATAATTTTTTATCCGTTTTTTAACTAATACGATTTATAGGGTTTCGCAGCCACGCTACGAACGCTAATAGTTCCACTTTGTCATCCATTCGTCTGCTATATGCCTTGTTTCAGAAAAGGCTCCATACAGGCACTTGTGAGGATTAGTGGAAACTCATAGGAGGATATGTGAAGGCTCTAAAAATGATGCCTACAGACATTGAAGAAACTTCCTGAAGGCTCTTGTGCGAATCTCCAAGGGATTTAGATGGATCAAATCCGTATAAAGAGGATTTTTTGAGGTCCTGTAACTCTGGACGCGCCTCCTAGAAACTTTGGAGAGGCACATTGGAGACTTTCTGGCGTGTTTCTGAAGACTCTGAAGAGGCTCTAGGAAACTTGTATAAAGGCTTCAGCGGGATATTATAGATTAAGATTTATTCACAAAACTCTCGATTGTATGCGCATTGCACCCGTTTTTTGTATTCTGTCTGACAGTATTGATTAAAAATAATATTTCTGGATCAAAAGCGATTATTTTTTCAACAGTATTAAAAATATTTTTTGTGAAAAAATGTGATATATGATACGTTATTACTATTGAAACAGTAAGTAAAAAAATAAGTAAAAAAAGAAATGAGAACTCTAGGTAGACACTAAATTATTATCCACGACATTGATATTATTCTCAAATGATTAACATTAATGTAAATGGAAATTTTAAAAGCAAATAAATTTTACTTTATTTTCAAAGGCAGATTCTGCAACATCCATTCCATCCATTGGATTCAAATTATCTGATTTAATCTGTAATAGTATCAAATACATTAATTTTAAGTAGATCAATCTTAGCTTTTATTAATAAATGAAGTAAAATGTATCACTCAGCAAGAATAAAAGTTATCCTTCTCCTTGAGTTAGTAAAAACACAATTTTCTTACATTTCCTTCAAAAACAGAAAATTATGTTTCTATTGACACAAGGCAATGATAACCTCTAAAAATTAGCAATTATTTTTATTATTAGGTACCTATTAAGCTCTAAATTTTTAAACATATTTTTTTAACATAAATGAAAATCCTACCCGCATAGCACGATTTCTTACTCAAAGGTTACTTAAACCTCATCCGTAAGCTTGGTAAGATTCACAAGGTAGTTTATTAACAGTAAGTTAGTAAGTAGTTATAGTAAAAATTAAAATAAAATATTATAAATATAAATTATTAATTATAAATATTATAATACAATATTATATAATATATATAAAAATATGTATAATATTATATAATATTATAATATAAATTTTATAATATAATATTATATTATGTACTATATTATAATAAATTATAAGTATTAATATAAAATATTATTGTAAGATAGTAAGTAATTATAGTAAGAATTAAAATCAAATTAATTAACGCTGTTTTTTGAGACTTAGTTTCACATCACCACTACATATCTCAATGAAGACTACTCAAGTGTGAAATATTTGTACGCTACCGAGATTCAAACCTACTCAACAGCCAAATTCAAACGCTTTAAAGCTATAGATAAATTATATATAGAATAGGAAAGGTCCGTTTTAAAGCATACACGTAATAAACAAATAACATCAGTCTATGTCTTTACTGATGCATGAGCTGAACTATTATGCTTGATACGCAGCCGTGCTTGCTGTCATCTGTTACTTGAAGGTATCTCCCTGTATTACGGAAAGATGTACTCCGCAGTTTCAGGATATTTTGTGACCTCTAAATGACTTTGAAAAATCGATCTCTGAATGACCTTGAGATGACATTCTCTCAATAAACTTTAAGAATCGACATTTGAGTGACTTTGAGACGTCGACATACAAATGACCTTGAAGAGTCGACCTCTTCATGATCTTGCAGATTCACCCTCAAATTGAGAAATAAAATTTGAATTGAAAAAAAACAGTAAAGGGGGTTGGTGCGCGAAGCTCGCAGGGGTGCGAAGCCTCTCTAGTATACACTAGGATATATGTATATAGGGTATATGTATATAGGGTATATGTGACGCGTCGCGAAGAAAGGTATGTTAGCATCAAACGAAATTAGGTTATGTTTGGAGGTAGTTTTAACTTGATTAAAGCTTTCTTTTTATAATTATTTGAAATTAAAATCAATGTTTCCTGAATAGCTTTTTTGTATACTATCGAAAAAACTTGTTTCTGTCGGCAGATAATTAAAAAGGAAGCTTCAATCAAGTTAAAACTACCACCAAACACAACCTAATTTCGTTTGATGCTAAGGTACCTTTCTCCGCGACACGTCACATATGTATACTAGGGGGGCTTTGCACCCTTCCCTGCTTCGCGCACCAATCTCTGAAAATGTTTATTATATTTTATTTTATTTTTTTAATTGTATGTCTTTCTGTAAGTCGCTTCTTTCATCATTAATTTTGACCTGGACATCTTGTCTGACCCTCTTTTGATCTTGACCTTTGATATACACCTTCACTGTCGAATTAAACATTATACTTGACATTTCACTTTGACATTTCAACTAGAAAATTGACCTTGTACTTTGCAAATTTTCTGCCTACCCGCCTATCTGTTTATCTGTCTGCCTTTTGATCTTCACATTTGACCTTGAATTTTGTCCTAAGGGTTGAAACGGCATCAAAATCTTTTTATAACATAGGGAGATAG
Organism: Ganaspis sp. Gsp50; assembly: GCA_011057455.1. Lineage (NCBI taxonomy): Eukaryota > Metazoa > Arthropoda > Insecta > Hymenoptera > Figitidae > Ganaspis > Ganaspis sp. Gsp50. Next base: position 10,508 of record WNHD01003680.1, read on the forward strand.
AACATGTGATAGTGAAACATAATCAAGCATTTGCGCTGTAGCACAGTTCACTAAAGGACAGATACTGGTGTTAAAGTCCGTTCTCTCTTCAACGGCGTCCTATCTTCACTTAAGCTACCTCCCATAACTTGCTTACTCTGTTTATAATATCTATATGTTTAAATCCCACTGACGCCGAGTTCCTACAAAATATATCAACAAATTTTCTTCATACTTCATGTTTAAAAATATCCCTGGTAAAGTATGCGGAAGAATTTTAGAAATATTTTCTAAAAATTCGTCGGCCTAAGGGTTCGGTCATTGGGTTGCGTAGGTTTTAATTCCAATAGCGTATAAGTTTTCCGCATTAGATTAGTCCTGATATACCGTGGAGCGTCACATATGCTGTCCCGCATAGAAATATAAAACCAATTATACTGTTATTGTTCCTCTAATTAAATTCAAGTAAGAATTGCCATATATAAGAGTTTTTGTGGCCGCTAATTACGAATTTACTATCAGATTTTCATATTTTTAAATATCTCAATTCGGCAAAGCATGTTTTGAAAATGTTTTACTTTCATATTAAACTAACTGTCTGGGGAGTTTCGGAATCGCTGATAATAACCAATCAGCCATTAGATTTTAAAATTTTATGATGTCAAAATCAATATGGCTGACCATTTAAGAAAAATTATATTCTCATAGAATTTTATATTTGAGGCTTTTTTGTCGATGATTTCGATTTTGCAAATGTTAATGCTAATTTAAAAATGATTTTTAAATTCAAAGTTCGACGATTTGTTTTTTGTTTCTTTTATTGTTGAACAACTCCACAGTAAGCAATTTTTCCACAATAATCCCTACACAAAAAAAACATACTTATTTTTTATCCTAACATCTAATCTGCCAAAAAAAATAAAAACTCACGTATGTAACAGTGCCACTATTATCTTTTATGTAAGTTCTTATTTCGTACGGCAATAATGCAGAAAACACACAATTCTTTGCAACTGCTATAACAGTAAGGCCGCCGTCCTATGGCAGCGTTTTATGTTACGTTTTGTAACTAGGCGATGAGTGCAAATAACTCCAACGTATATCTGCATCTCTTTCACACTCATGGCCTAGTGATAAAACGCAAAGAAAAACGTTGCCATGGGACGCCACTCTAAGAGGTAATTTCAGACAATAGAAACTTATATTGTTAGAATGTTAGTTTTACAACATTTACATTGAACCGAATATTTTTCAATATTACATAATTATTTTTGGGATGAAAATTAAATGGCCAAAAATAAATTTGATCGTATTTCAATTTGTGTGAAATGGTTCGTAGAATATTAATTTTAGAGAAATATAATTTTTAATAATTTTATTTTTGCAGAAACATACAAGTAGAGAATTATTCATTTCATGAAAATTTTGCTTCCTTATAGATGGATTTCTCACAAAAATCAACCTTTAACATTTTTTAATAATTCAAAAAGTATATTTATTTAAATGTAATTATAAAAATAATTTAAAATTGAAATTCCATAAATAATTGAAACATTACAATTTATCTATAAATTTCAGATGTAAAGAATACTTTATGTGTCAGTCGATTCCTTTTCTACTAATAATCTACTCTATTTTGGTAAAATATAGACTGTTTTGAGAACAATCGATTCGTTTTTTAATGCAGAAAATTTTTTCAAAAGAAAATGTCATAAAAAATAATAATATTAAAAGTTATATAATTAATTAATAGAATTTTAAATGTCAGAAATAATGAAAAACTGTAATTTACTCTTTTAATTTTTGGTAAAATATAGACTTTATATAGGTCAATCGATTAGT
>WNHD01003681.1:0-12328 GCA_011057455.1 Ganaspis sp. Gsp50
CTAATTTCCCATGTGGGAACACCCACCTGGGGCCCACCTGAAATCTGGGCAACCCACCTGGGGACCACCTTGGCCCCACCTGACTTTTCCACACGGGTTTTTATGGAAAACAGTATTTATTTTTTTTTCTGAAAAAAAACAGAAAGTTGAATACACTCTTATTAGGTTGTCACTTGAAAACAAACGCAACTACAGATTATGACATTATTCTTGGCCTTGGAAGACAGATTACGGTCCTTAACCCTTTAACGATCTGTAACATCGGTTCTTGTAAATTTAGTGAAAGGAGGAATAAAGATATATTGCTACATCATGCAGGATTTCAAGCTCTCAATTGAATCAATGTCCTTTTTTTATGGAACACCCAAATACTCACATTTGTTAACTTGAGAAACTTACATACTAACAAAACAGAGATTTTTTATATTTGTTGATGTTATTTTGTTGGATCCATATAATTTGTTTATATTGTTTAGTATATCTTTAATTTAGTGTACCGTTTTCTGAAAAAAACTAATTTTAAAAGAAAAATATTCTATAGTGTCAAAAAGTATAATTTGCACAAAATATTTTTTGTATACACTCGGGGACCATATAATTTAATTTCTTTTACTGTCTATGCTTGTCTTACTCATAATATATTTTCATGAAAATATATGCAAAAGTAAGATTTTGTTTTTAAGTTTATTTCATCTTTAGCATTTCAATTTAAACGAAAAATTACAAATTGCAATCACAATATTCCTTTTCTTTAATTAATTTTTTTTTATAATTTGAATTGATATTGTACATGGAACCTATTTCAAAAAGTCTGCACTTGTATATTATTTTTGAGAATGCATATATATTAAATTTAAATTAATTTTAAAAATTTGGGCGCTACGTCATGACTAGAAAAAATTGAAAGTGTTCTATCTTCTTTAAAGAAGTTAAATGCATATAAAAATTTATTTATTGATGAAAGTTGCTAGATATTTTTGTTATGAGAAAATCACGAAACTGAAGATAATTTATTTAAATCCGTTACAAAATTTCGAAGGAAAGAATAATTTTTTTCTCCTTATTGAGATTGTATGTTATTATCATCTCCCCTAACTGATCTAATAAAAAGAAAAGCGACTTCCTTTGTGATTTTAATTAAGCAGTTCATTAAATTATTTCTATAATTACTTATTATTATGTAAACATTACTTTATTTATAAATCTACTATAATATGGAAAAATGTATAGCTTGCAGTATATTTTCGTTATTTTCAATCTTTATTATTATCTTGTGTTAATCTTAATCTATTCAGATTGAATTATGTTTTTGTTTTAATTAATTTTATTTTATTTTAATTTATCTTTAATTCAACTCTATTAATTTTTCGATTCCATTTATTTTCATTTCAAGTCCATTAATTTGTGTTTTTATTTCATTCATATTTAATTTATGCGTTGATTTAAAATTAATTGTTATTTTCATTTTTATGGAGTTTCATTGTTTGCATAACTGATTTCATAACTTATAAAATCTTTTAAAAAATGAGCAAGTTGTTTATTCTTGTTGACGACCTATTATTGTAAATTGGAAAGTCGATTTACAAAATTGACAGTTATAAATTTTAAAGCAACTGTGAGCAGTTTTCTACATTTGTATTTTGCACAAGAAGATATAACTCAAAGATATTATTAGAATGATAATAATGTTGTAAAAAAATTCTTCTAAAAGAGTAATTGGCTTTTTTTATAACAAATATGATTTCCGGAGTTTTTAGTTGTTGTAGATTAATAAGTTTTCAATTTTTTGGATATTTATATGTATAGTTAACGTTATAAAATTAACATTTTTAATTATGCTGTATCATCTTCTATCATTCTTGAAAGATCATTATTATATGAATTGTGAATAATTATATACAAGGTACGAATATAATAATAATAAAATCAAAGAAAAGAGAAAGTGTCTTTAAAAGCTCAAAAAATAGAAGATAACTAACATAAATTATACTAAAAGGAATTTAATTATCAATGCATATATGATTTTTAAATTTCTAATTTATCAGTATAAATATCAAATTGGGAAAGAAGACTATAATCTAAAAATATTTAAATTTCAAATCAAAGAGTGTTCATTTTTTAACAAAAGAAAAATATTTAAAGCTTTCGAATTCTGAAGTTAAATTAAATATAAACTTTCAAATATATTCGAAGATAGAACAATTGAACATTTTAAAGAAGTAAAATCTTCTTTTAAAATTTTTAAAGAATTTAAAAGAAATGATAATATATTGTTCTTTATTTGATTACTTGAATTATTATTACATATATAGTAAATATTCCAGAAGGAAAAAAATTATTCACCTTTGCAAATACATTAGTTACAATCAGAGGATTCTATTTATGTGAATAAATGAAAATAATCTCACTCTGTAAATTTGAATTAGTAGTTTACTACTAATTGAATGTCAAAATTAAAATAGTAAATAAATATCAGTTAAAATTAAAATAGTAAACATTTACTAATTTTTAGTGGAAACTACTAACTTTTAGTAAATAAAACTACTAATTTCATGAACTACTAGTTGAAATAGTCAAAGTTTACATACTTAAATGAGTAATAATTGATTAATTGAATTAGTAAAAATTAGGGCTATATTTCTGAATAAGGGGTATACTCTGATTTTATTGAAACTTGGTATACTTACGTATTTTGATGCACTGACTAAAAATATGACAGTAATCAACGTATCAGAATGCGTATACCAACTTTCAAAAAAATCAGAGGTACCTCTTTTTCGAAAGTACACCAAGAATTAGCAAATCTTTACTATTCCATTCGTTAAACGAGTTTTCATTATTGAAAAGAAGTAGAAAATTATTCATTAAGATTTATAGAGAACTAGAGATTTATAGTTATATATATATATATTTATATATATTAAGAAGAAACCGTAAACCTTTATAACATTATATACATGAAATTAATATTTGATTGTTCATATTCTTTTATTTTTTAAAAACTATTTTTTACTCATTTATTCAATAACATATAAATAATGAATTAAAGTAATTTGAAACTAATATAAACACAATCATTCATTAACTGGATTATAAATGAAAGGACATTGAAATAAAATCCGGAAAGACAAATATGGTATTTAGACTTAGACAAGGTGCATCCAGAAAGATAAATTACCTGATAAAGATCTGTTTTGTAATATCTGTTACAACGTTTAAAACAAAGTACTCTCAAATGAAATCATACTGTTATGGATCAAGATTAAAATTAATTGTTAATTAAGAGATCAAACAAAGATGATGAAAGTAAAGAGAAAGTAAATCTATAAGCTTCAAAAAATTAAACGTAGTTAATTTGAACATCTTATGAAATATTTCAAGTTAAGAAAAGTATTTTTACACTTTTAGATTAGATTATTGTAACTCTGATTTTTCCCATTATCCTATTATTGTGATTAGAAAATAATAATCTAGATCACGGTAAATGAAGTTGTTGATTTTTTTGAAGGATATTAGATGTTCTGGAAAGTTTGAAACATTGAATAAACATTACATTTTTTCTCGAAAATTAATAAGAAGAATTAGGATCTGTAAAATTAATATAAAAGGAAAATAATGAATTTGGTATACCATAAATTTAAATAAAATAAAGGAGACGAATACATAATAATAAAATAAAAATAAATAGAATAAAAAATAATATAATCCGTGAAACAAGACAAATATACTTGTACTTATGTTTCAAGAATATTTTCGATTAATTACAAGAATTTTTAAGTTCGGGAATAAATATGAAGAATAAAAATTTACTTGAATCAAGGATAATTATTCTTCATTCGAGATAATACATATTCTATAGGTCTGAATCTAAGATGAAATTCAAATCGCATTTTTGAATCAAGAAAACTTTTCTTCGTAAGTGATAGAAATAAAAAACAAAAAGTGATTCTTCTTCTTTTGAATTTAAGTTTCCTCTTAATTTAAGAGAATTTACCACATTATTGGTTTTTAAATTTGCAGCTTTATTTTACGCAAAGTGGTTTAAAAAAATGGTGTCTGAATAAAAAATAGTCAAAGCGAAGAGTTGGAAAAGATGAATACAAAATGATTAATGAGACTCAAGTGGAAAACAAATGACAGTAACAATAGAAAGTGATTCAGGGTACAGATAGAAATGGTAATTTGAGATTTAATGTGTCTGTAGCGTGAGTATTGTGAAGATTACTGAAGAAGGGTTTAGCTTGAGGGTAAATGTTGGAGGCTTGGTGAAGGTAAGGGTGCAGATTCAAATACTGGAGATATCGTAAGAAGGAGAGAATTGCGGTGGCATCTCATAGGTGATGGGTCGACTTGAGTGGGGCCAGTGCTGGCCCGTATAAAAGGGGGCCTCAAGTCATCCACTGAGCATCAGTCCTCAAATCAAGGAACAGCAGCAACCATGAGGGCATTCGTGGTGAGTAACATCCTTCCTCCTTTCCCTAAAATTCTCTCGCACATTCAATCTCACACTTCTCCTTTCCTTTTCTCTTCACGAGTACCTCAACCTCTCTTCTGTCTCTTCCTCTCAGCAACTACATAATCTCCTCTCAACTCCACCTGTCCAATCTTCAAACCCGGAACACCTTTTTTACGAATGGCGAGAAAATGCAAAGGATTTAAAGCCAAGAAGACAAATATACCTCGTGACCGAAAACCTTGTCGTCGTGTTTCTTATTCTTCATTGTGCTAATCAATTTCCCGTTCGTGCCAACCGGTTTTAAATAATGTGTGTCCGTGATTGGTGATTTTGGAACAGTTGACAAAAAGAGATTTTTTTTAAATGCAAGATTGAAAGAAATGTTCATTTTTAGAGGAAATCCGGTGATGTGATTAATCGGGTTGATTGTGCTTTTGTTTATGATAATGCGTCAATTTTTTGTAGAGTAATAGAAAATGAAAGCAAATAGAGCAATTATTGAAAAATTCTAAATGTGAAAATTGGTAATTTTGACAAAAATGTTTCTTTATAGGCGCTTTAATATTTTTGTGTCAAAAAGTGTCCGGATTTCAATTATTAATGCCAACGATTGCGCTCTAATTAAAAATCTTACGTGATAAGAATAACAAATTTCTTAAAAAATTTGAAAATTTTGCAATTCCTGGAATTTAAGGAGAAAACTTGTCATTTATAATTCAAAATTAGAATTCCCGGTTTCTGTCAGAACGACCACAAAAATATTGTAAAATTAGTGACAATCGATTTTTGAATCTGAACTCTAATTAACATATTTATTAGGATTTTCACGAAAATAATTAATTCAGTTGCATAAAAGTCATTAAGTAGCACTTTTGTGAAAAAACTAAACATTATCCTGGGTAGAAAATTAGTCTCGTAAAGTTTCCGAGACTCAATATAAGTTTTGTATGCAATCTAGTAGCGCAATTTTCTATTCGGGGTTTTTTAAATCAGCATAAATAAACATTCACTATGAAAATAAATATAGAACTACTTTTATTAGAGGTGATAATTAACTTTTCCTTCAAATAAGTCATATTTTTTGTTGTTGCAATTTTTGTAATTTTTCTCGCAAAGAATACCTAAATGCAATTTATTTTATTTATTTTATTTACTATCATTTTTATTAGTATTTTCAAAAATTGACATTGTTTTCAAATCACAGAAATACTTGATGACTTTTGTCTTTAAGGGTATATGATGGAAAATGACGCAGGCGGTCACGTGACCCATAAGGCACATTTTTTCCGCCGTTTTATTCTTAAAATAATAATCCTATCGTTGTGAAAACTGGTATATATTCATAAAATATCGTCATAACGGTCTGTCTGGTATAAATTTATTAATAATTTTGTCCAAACATTCTTTTATAAAATTTTGAAAAATCAACCAAGCGTAACACGTAATTTATTATAAAATAACTTTTAAACAAAATTATTAATAAATTAACACCAGACAGACCATTTTGATGATATTTTATAAATGTATACCAAATTTCATAACGATATGTTTATTATTTTAAGAATAAAACGGAGGAAAAAATTTGCCTAATGGATCACGTGATCTCCAACGTCATTTTTCATCACATGCCCTTAAAGCGATTCAAAGGACCGTTTATAGGTATATAAATGTTCAAAAAAAGAAGGTATAGAAAAATGTAAAGAAAATCGCCAAATTCCAAGTTTGTAAATAAAAAATGATGTTATATTGATTATTAAAATTTTCGAATCGGTGTAATTTAATTGTCAACATGCTGATCTAAATGTTCCATACTAGAAAATTCATATAATTACAAAAAGGAAAAACTGTTGCTTCTTTTGGCTTGAGTTTAATTATTGTTAAAAGAAAATTGTTGTCGTTGACATTCAATTGTTATTAAAATTTTATTAATTACTATTTTTAAATTGTTGTAGATCTTAGCGCTCGCCACGGTGGCGATGGCGCGACCGGAAGCGCCAGGCGGGTATTCCTACTCCCAGCCAAGTGGAAGTTATGGAGCACCCGGAGGAGGTAGCGGTGGTGGTTTCGGAGGAAGTTTGGGAGGTATTGGAGGAGGATTAGGAGGACTCAGTGGAGGCCATGGAGGCAGCAGTTTTGGAGGCGGAAGTAGCCTTGGAGGTGGAAGTGGATTCGGAGGCGGAAGCAGCTTCGGAGGTGGAAGTGGTCACGGTGGAAGCTTCGGAGGTGGAAGCAGCGGTGGATTCGGAGGAGGAAGCGGTGGAGGTTTCGGAGGCGGTAGCGGCGGAGGATTCGGAGGCGGAAGCCTCGGAGGAGGCGGTGGATTCGGAGGAGGTGGATTCGGAGGTGGTTCCCTCATCCAGAAACACATCTACGTCCACGTTCCTCCCCCAGAGGCCGTAGAAGATAGACCCATCCGACCCATTGGCCCCGTCGCACCTGCCCAGAAACATTACAAAATCATCTTCATCAAGGCACCCACTCCACCAACCCCAACTGCCCCAGTCATCCCTGCCTTCCAACAAGACGAACAGAAGACCCTCATCTACGTCCTTGTCAAGAAACCCGAAGAAGCCCCAGAAATTAACTTGCCCACCATCACTCCCACCCAACCAAGCAAACCCGAAGTTTACTTCATCAAGTACAAGACCCAGGTAAGATGATTCCTTTTTATCTTTTTATTCAAACTGACAAATGCAAATTTGAAGCAATGTTTTATTGACTTCCCAGGAGTGTCTATCTGTATTTTCATTTGGCCTCTAAGACCACTTATTTTAAACGAAAATGAACCAGATGAAAATGAAATTAGATGCTTTTGTAGAGAAAATAAAACGATACTACTATTCGTATATTGCCGTCTTGATGAAGAAAGTGTACATCTGTATTTTTTATTATGCTGAAGAACCGTATCTGCAAAAGTCCGCGAGCTAACAATGGACAAGAACTTTATCTACATACTAATATGAACTGTATGTGTACACTCTCGGTCATATTTCGTTTTACATTTTGACACTTAGTTTCAGTGATAAATGTAAAGACATATATGGTCGAAAGTGTATGAATGAGGTTCTTCAATGAGGGGCATAATTCAAAATTTAGATACAGACACTTTCTTCGTCAGGATTGCAGTATAGTACTCAGTGAAATGAATCCTTGTAACCAACTGATGAACTTGTTCCAATTATATTCCAAGTTACTTAAAATTGTGCCAACTGTTTGTAACTTTTGTAATTTTAATTCATCAATTTGCTAATTGAAAATCTTATACTTGTCTAAAACTATACCATCAGAAATTAATTTTTTCTGCCTACAAATGTTGACCTCAACTGTTTCTGAAGGTTCTAATGATTACCAAACACCCAACAGATTTTAATTGAACCTTCTCACACTGCACCAGAGCTCCCCTGAATACTCCGAATGTTCATGTAAGTTTCAAAACTTCCTTGAACATTCATAGAAGTTCCAGAAGTTCAAGGAAGTTTTGGAACTTACCTGAACATTCGGAGTATTCAGGAAAGTTCACTTTGCAGTTTTATGACCAAACTGGTAAATTACACTTCCCGAATTCATGATTACCCAAAATCTGAAAGCTCTCTAATTGAACGATGTATCCTTATGAAATCGAGTACCAATTGTCATTGCCCGGAACTGCTGCAAGTAAAATAAAAAATTACCACTAAAGTAAGTTTTGACAATGAGATATGCCTAAAACAAGATTGAACAATTACAGAAGGAAGGTGGATCTGGAATTGGTGGAGGAATCGGAGGAATTGGTGGAGGAATTGGAGGTGGATCAGGACACGGTGGCGGATCTGGCATTGGCGGTGGATCTGGTATTGGCGGTGGTTCTGGTATCGGAGGTGGTCTTGGTGACGGACATGGAAGCAGTGGAATCGGTGGAACGGGACCAAGCGGACCAAGCGGAAGCTACGGACCCCCCGGTGCATCCGGCCCCTACTAGTCAATTATCACTCGCCCTCTTTCCTTCTCCGTTCACAGTCACCATCACCCCACGCACACGTACGCACACACACGCACAAGCACACGTACATGTGACGCGAGAATTTGTAAAATAATGACGATCCGAAAAGATCTACGTCTTTCTACTTTAATACGACTGTACTATAGTATGAGCGAACGCACGACGATGCTACTTGATGATAATGTTGATGATGTCAATGCTGATGCTGATGTTGACGATGTGGAGTTTTTTATATATATTTTTTGCAAGAAAACGGTGGCGAAATAAAGCTTTTTTTATGTATTTTTTTACATAAAACATGGTCTTTTCAACAATCATTTATACCCCACCATTTATCCTTGTCTCTTGTTTGATCAGTGCCAACCAATCCATTTGCCTTTATCAAATCCATATTTTATCAATCCAGTCTTTGAAGTTCTATGATTTCTAAAAGATTTCAACACACCGTTGATATTATCAAATTTTATTTTAAAATCATATTGATTCATAAAATGATCAATGCTTTAATATATGTGACGCTCTACAAGAAAAGGGAGGTTGCGCTCTTTTGAATAAGATCGTTTTTGCAGAAGTATAATATAGTAAAAGTGACTTTATGCAAAAGTGCATATGATTTCTTGTGGAGCGTCAAATATTTATAAATATAGGTCGTAACAGTGACAATCAATTTTTTGTAAAGTACAGATTGGCAAAAGTAAAGAATGTGCAAATTTCATCTAATTCGAAATATTTAAATGAAGGAATAATTTGCGTGGAAATTTGACCTCTCGAGTTCAAGCAGATGGTATCTAAGAATCTTCCGCGTTGAGAACGTGGGGAAACTTTCACTGCTCGTAAAGAGAGGTGAGAACACGATTTCCTCTAGAGTCTCATCAGAGGATAATTTTTATCATTTTCATGAAGTATCCTGCTTGTGGATGAGAAATACTCTCTCGGCGGTTACATTATTAATTTCAGAGAAACTATTACATTTAAGAAACCTGCACAAATAAGTTACTTAAAACTTACAAAGTCATAAATTTAAAAAATAATTGTTGGTAAGAAATTGGGACACTGAAAGCGAAAGTAATAGAATTTCGTTCAAAACAGTAAAAATAATGTTTAAAAACATTGCGAATCAAATTGTTGAAAAGGCTCAAAGAATAATTACGAAAATACAAAGAATTGAGTCTTTAGATTCGTAATCTTAAAAATACAAATAATCATTTTGAAAATACAAATAATGATTCTAAAAACGCAAATATAGAAACGTAAATATGATTATAAAAACACAAATAATGGAAAGACATGAATGATGAGCGATTGAAAATGTATATATCAATAATGAATGATTGAAAGAAAATAATAAAGGATGATTGAAAAAAGGCCAATCACCAATTATTCAAAATATATCGCTGATATAAAAGTGATTGAAAAACATTGGCAGTATCAATATACATTATTGAAAAATAAAATCATATAATGAGTGTGGGGAAAGTTTCGTTTGGGAAAGAGTGAAGGCGAATCGTTTTATTAGTGCCTGGGGTCATCATTGGTCATCACATCTACAGGCTCGAGCGAATAGCGAAAGCGATTTTCCTAGAATGGCGTTTAACGAGGGTCTCAAGTATTAAAGATAAGCTAATTTAATCTCATCTGCCGATGCTTCTACGTATACCTTGCTTCCGTGCTTTTCAACAGGCAGTCGAGGGTTTCACTTGGAAACATTCGAAGATGTAACAAACGATTTATGCGTAGTAGACAGATGGTACAAGGCTGATGTTATTTCTTCCTGATTGGTGTAGGAAAGGATGGACCGTGTACAGGCTGCCACGAGGCAACTTTCACAGAAACCTTATTTTTTTACTTTTTCTTCTTCTTTTTCGTTTGTAACGTATGAGCAAAAAACGCTTTCGAAAGGTCGCTCGCCGACCTCTTTCAAAATCCGGAACGTCCTCGCTACAGATGAGACGCTAAATGCATACGCATGAATCATTCATGACTATTAGCGAGCGGGCAATAAAAATTTGCTTTTTCAGAGTGTGATCCCTTTAGTCGCAATTGATTTCCTTATATCTAAGGTGATTGAACCTTTTTGATGATGAATTTCGTTATAAACACAATTTTCAAGTGGATTTCATCTAACCCATACCAGTTAATTTTAAGTTTATTCTTATGGTCCTTAATTGTATAAATTACAACAGTTAAGAAATTCGAATTTTTAATCAACCCTATTGGGTTGCCTTAATAATCGAAAAATTCACATTTTACAGTATTTGAGTGGTTTCTGCGCCAATCCACTGCTTTTCATTCTCCAAATTTTTTTTAGTACTTTTATTTTGTCTAGGAATTAGTACTACTACAAAGATTTATTCTTTAATTTTTTACTTACAAACAGGTGTCTTATTTTAAGACGTTTAGACATTTAGCATGTACACCTTATTTGGTGGAAATAACGTAAGGCGTTTGCTTATATAGGTCCAAATTTTAAGACACCAGAAACGTCTTAAAGTGACCCATAAAAAGTCTTAAATAAAAACACTTTAGTTTCTGCAGTGTTGGTGTTTTTGCAGACACACAAATGATATTTGGCTATTTTTATTTGCTTTATTTATTTCTATTTTCGTCACATTTTCATTCAGTTTTTTTCTATTTTCTATAAAATCTTTTATTTCTAGGTGATTCTGCTTTCTGTTTTTTCTGCTTCCTTATTATTTTCGATTTCTATTTCAATTTGAATATTCAATTTCTTTAACATTCCAGCATTTAGATATTCGGTTTATTTTTTGTCTTATTCTTTTCTTTTCTTCTTCATCGTCTTCTTTTCTTTAGAAATTATTGTGCTGTCGGTAACCACTTTCATATCCCTAATTGTAAGTAATAAAAAAAGTTGTAATCTGTCGGATTAACGTATGTACAGAATTTCATTAAAGAGTTATTGCCAGGACCAGTATTTATGAAATGACGTTGAAAGCACTAAAGAATGAAATGTATCTTATAAAATGAAATATAAAGTGATTTTAAAATTGATTTGACGAAGGATTAAAATTAAAAATGCACTAAGACATAAATATTACAACCTTCTTCGCATTATCAGTGTCCAATTCCTTACAAATTAACGGACCCCTTTTTAAAATTTACAAACGAAAGTGAATTGAACTCTCGAGTGCGATGGTAATTAACAGTTTAATTTCGCACTTTGACACGATTTGAAAGTCACTTTCTTTCCGTTTTACAAAGATGCATAATATAATTTAAAAGTTATATACATACATATCGTATTTGAATATATAATTAAAAAATGACCTTTAATCAAAATATCAATTATAGAAGCTTATGGACTTTCGTTTCTTAGGTTTCGCTTCGGAAAGACATAAAATATTTCAAAAGTTACTGTTATGGAGTATTGCAAATAACTTCTTTTATTTTAAAATGGTTACATATGTATAGTAACTGAAAGAATCGGAAAATATGAAGTTTGGATGTATCATATATTTTATTGACTGGGTGCGGTTTTATAATCGAAATGCACTTTCATGAGATGAATCATCGGTCAACGATCTTGATTGGAAGTTTCTCAGAATTTTGGAGAAATGAACAATCAATGATAAAATGACAATGAAATGTTAGACTTTTTTGCATTTTTTAACATTTCCTTTCCTTCAAATTTTTATATTAGACAAAGAAGAATCTTATGGCGAAGAGAACAATGATAAAAGTGAAATTTACAACCGTCATAAAAAACGCATCAGAGAATCTTTAACATCCGCTTAAGTCTTCATAGAACGTTCGAATGTACTATTAAAAAAACTATTCACTTTTATTGCTTCCTTATAGAGGAAGCATTGTAATCGTGACAATTTTCGATTTTCTAAAAATAGTCTAAATCAACTCAATTTCATCCAAAAAGCATA
>WNHD01003682.1:0-13461 GCA_011057455.1 Ganaspis sp. Gsp50
ATTTTCCTGGGACCAGCTTTGACGGTACCTTTGATGCTGTTTGCTGTTCAGGGTTTAGGAAGTGCGGAACCATTGCCCATTTACCGCACATTTGTTATGTACTTGAGTTACATTCGTTATGGACTTGAAGGACTTATAGTAGCCACTTATGGTTATAATAGACAGAAATTACCATGTCCATCAGACGAAATGTACTGCCACTATAGGGTTCCTCGGGAGCTGTTGCGGACTATGGGTACGGAAGTTTTTATTACAGAGTAAAATCTCAACAAGAAGGCAATGAATTGATAGTATTACCTTCTAAAGGGATCATCCACATATTACGTGATATCCTAGAGGGGGGGGAGGTAAACAAAATATCACGCTCCATTGTAATTTGACATAAAACCAATGGAAGAAATATCACGCAGTAGGTGGAGGGAGACTAAAATTTCGAAAATATGTATCACGTAATATGTGGATGACTCCTAATGCAGAGCAATCACCGTTCTGCGTTATTCCCTTCAAAATGTCAAATAATAATCCTTCATCTTCTGTTTAGTGTTTCATCTTCTTATCCATCTTTAACTTCACCTTCATCCCTACCTTCATCTTAACCTTCATCTCCATCTTCATCTCCACCTTCATCTTTACCATCATCTGTACCATCATCCCCATCTTCTATTCCATCTTCCATTGCATTTGCTATTCCATCTTCATTTTTACCTTCGTCTCCATCTTCTTTTCATTTTCTCAGGGTTGCTACGTTTTCTGGAAACCTGGAAAAGACAGGGAATTCTATTTGGTACGAAAGAATTAAAGAATTCAGAAAAAATGAAAAAGTTTCTGGAAAATGATATATTTCTTCGATGCATGTATCTGTTTTCTTCTATTTTCTCCCCCTTTTTTAAAACTTATCAATTTAATCTCTAAATTTTATCACCTAAGCGATTCCAGCTGTCTTACAAGATTTCGAAGTAAGTGAATAAAATTAAATGAAACCTTACAAATCTTGTAGTATAGACATTAAAACTAACAAATCAAAATATGCATTTGAACTAATTCGCTATATTCGTCGGTTAATTTTGCATTTAATGATAATTTAGAAATTTTCGATGTTTTCGATGGAAAGGCAGCCACTAGTAGGGGTTCGAGTCCTCTCAGATGCCCGGTGTATTCTTCCTACGGTTTATTTTTTCAGAACAAAATTTTACTTTAAAAATAACTCAAATCAAGAGTTCTATGGCATCTAATAAATGTCTGCTTGGTCGGTATACATCGAAAATTTCTAAATTATCATTAAACAAAATATGCGTTTGTTTACAAAATGTCAAAATTTTGAAAAAAAAATTCAAAACGTTATAACTTCTTTCCTAAGTAACGTATCAAGATAATTTTTTTTAAAAAATGTTTGTAAGAAAAAGACGAAAAAATTTAGTTATATTATCATTTTTCTTTAATTTTTAGAAATTAACCTCCTGGGATACATAATATTTATATCTTTTGAGAACCCAAACTGATTTTGACGATTCACAACAAAATGTCTAGAATGGAATGATTACTTTTTAAACTTAAATGGCCCTTGTCCAGACAGTACTGAATGCTGTCATTTTGTCAATTGTTTTTGGACTGGAACCATTCCTGTCTAGAAAGTATACAGTCATGTTACTTTTTCTGAGTGTAGGAAAGAAGTTACAACGTTTTGAATTTTTTTCAAAATTTTGACATTTTGTAAACAAATGCATATTTTGATTTGTTAGTTAATGAAATTTATTAGTTTTAATGTCTACTACAAGATTTGTAAGGTTTTATTTAATTTTATTCGCTTACTCCGAAATCTTGTAAAAGACAGCTGGAATCGCTCAACTATATTTTTTTCGCATTTTAAAATTTCGAAAAAATCGTTTTTCCTAAACAAAATGGTGTTCTTTTTATGAAAAGTTAAAATGTAAATATTTTATCTTCTTTTCATTATAAATACACATCGATTGATCGTTTAATGAACTTTCTAGCTCAATTATATCAAAAGTTATTCAATTTTAAAAAATAAAAAATTTTGAAAAAATCGTTTTCATACATTTTTTGCGTTTTTATAAAATATTAAAATTTAAATACTTTATAGTTTTTGTGCTTCAAAATACATCGATTGACCGTTTAATAAAGCTTTTAGCTCCATTCTGTCAAAAGTTATTCAATATTAAAAAACAAAAAATTTTAAAAATCACGAGATTTTAAAGAATTTTGTCTTAAATTCATTCATCATAATAATGAAGTACGTGGTTTGTCTGTCCCCAAAAATGGGTTGAAATTTGAGGCATTATTGCAGTATATAATTTGAAAAATCATGTATAAATGTTCTTGAACAATTATTGTCCTAAAGGTTTTTTGAGTCGCTGAACACGAATTTGAGGTTGAACTGCCGATTAAATTGATAGGAAGTCAACAATCCAACTGTCGATCTACCATTTTAAATTCATTCTGTCTGTCCACATAAAGGCAAAATCGTCTCCATTTGTCAGAAACATGATCAATTTTGGTTTCTTAATGGTTCTAAAAGTTTTCGGAGTCGCTGATTACGAATTTAATGTCAAATTGGCAATTTGACAGTTGATAGTTGTCAAAAAACTGTCAATTTCTATAAAATTCAACGAATCGCATTTGTTGGGTCACTTACAAAGGTTTTCGGGGTCGCTGATACGAATCTGATGTCAAACAGCCAATTTGACAATTCGCAGCTGTCAAAGAACTGTCAATTTCTAAAGAATTTCATGAATCTCAGTTATTGTGTCACTTACAAAGGTTTTTGCTGACATTTTGAAAAATTGCAGGTTTCTTTAATTACGAATTTTAGGTACAACTGACAATTTGACATTTTACAGCTCTTAAAAAACTGTTAATTTCTATGAAGTTAGTTCAATCACAGGTTCTGTGTCACTTATTATGATTTTTGTGGTTGATTACAAATTTGAAGTAAAACTAACAATTTGACACTTAAAACAGCTGTCAAAAAATTATTTTAAATTTTATGTCAGCTGCAATCACTGTTGAAATTCTTTTCTACTACAATTTTCAATTGAAGACCAAATAAAATCTGTTAGGTTTAATGAAAGTTTGAATTTGAATTGACAGTAATCCAAAAATGGTCAATTCATTAATGAATAATTAAGTAATTAAGTAATAAAAGTTGGTTTACGTAAAAACATTGAATCGAATAAATTAATTACGAAAGTTATAATCAAAATTAAAGTGAACGGAAACTGGATCTTTGGCCGCCTTAGGTGGACGGAAACTGGGACTTCCACGGTACCCTATTTTTTCGTTTCTTTCCATTATCTTTCATAAAGCGTTTTCATTGTTCCTTAAATGTTTTTACTGTTTCAAAGACTTTTACTTTCTTTTTAAATTTCTTATTTTCTCTTAGAATGTTTCCTTTCTTTGTCCAATTTCAAATGTTTAGATCTTTTAATAAATTCTCGACATGTTTAATTTATTTTCTTAGTTTCTCTTTTATTTCTTTATTTATTAATTTCTTCGATTTTCTTGAACCTCTTTTTTTTCCTTCGATTTTCATCCTTTCATCTTATTCTTTATCTTCTTCTCCATCTTAATATTTAACTTCTCTTTGCCTTTTCCATTTTTTCTCTTCCTCTGGAACCGTTCACAAATTACGTAAGAGAGGGAGGGGGAGTGATCCCATGAAATCTTGCGCCCTGTGTTAATTTCTAATTTTTACTGTATATAAAAAGTCTTACATAAGGAGGTGGGTAGTTAAAATTTTTTGAATATTACCTTCCGTAATTTGCGAACTGGAACCTTCTCTATCTCCATTTCCTTCTTTATCTTTGTCTCGTTGACCATTCATTGTGTCGTCTTTTTTGCCCATTTTTTATTGCATATAAAATGCAGTAAAAAATGGGCAAAAAATTGACTAACATAAAAAATTATTTGTATATTACAGGCATGGAGCATGTGGTCTTCTGGGTGGATTTTGTAGCTTTGATCGTGATTTTAATCCTATTCAAAGCACTTACGTATTATTTGCTGCGACAACGTTTACAACCAAACAAAACCTTCCAGGCACTTCATTTGATTGGCAGACTCGTAAAAAGTCACTTTAGTATTCAATGATAACAACATAATGACACGTATATTTTTATAATATTCGAATTTTCAAAATAAGGACTTTATTTAAAATTTTAAAAGAAAAATACGAAGGTATTTTTATATAAAGAATAAATTGTACATGAAAAAATATTGCAAAACATTTTGAAATATTCAAATACGCAATATAAAAACAAATAAAACAAAGGCTTCCCTATGAGGAAGCAAAATCGCAACTCACTTTTATTTATTGGCAAACATTTTCAGAAAGTCCAAGTTTTGAATCAAAATAATCATTTATTAAATAAATGACAAATAAAAATAGCACATTTTATGTAAAACAAAAAATTTTACTCAGATTTATTTCTTATTAACTTTTCTTCTTCTTCTTCTTCTTCTTCTTCTTCTTCTTCTTCTTCTTCTTCTTCTTCTTCTTTATATTCTGGACCATTTAAGATGCACATTTTTTTGGCCTGAAAAATTTGTGAACAAGAGGCATTTGAAATAAATTTGGATCATTATTTAATAAATTTTTTCCAATAAGAACAAACGATTATTTTGACTTAAATTTTTACTTTCAGAAATTGCTAGCCAATAAGTAACTGTGAACTTTGTCGAAGATGCAAGAATTTCTTTTTATAAAAAAGAATAATTTTTAAATAATAAAATTATAAACATTTTTTTATACGTAATAATGTTTAGACTCTCTAACTAAGTGCCTTTCATAAAATAATATCATAAGTAATTTATATTTTCGTTTTATACATTGGACGCCAAGCCTGTCATGAACTCATTAAAATTTACAAGAACTGTCAATTGCAATATTTTTGATATGAGAAAAATTGTCATAATTGTTTTTTCATATAGGAGAAAACAGGGGCGTAGCTAGAAAAAATTTTTGAGGGCTTTCGATATTTCAGGGGGTCGAGCAAAATGTGCCCCTAAACGATTGATTTTTTCAATTTCGGGAGGTCGAACCCCCTGGCTACGCCCCTGGGAGAAAATATAAATATAGTGCAAATTTCTGTTCTCATTTCTGTTTATATTTTTAGTCTATAATAGTCGTGCCTTATTTGTATGTAAATATTTTTAAACAATATCTGTTTTGATATTTAATCTACTATTATGTTAATTAGAAATTAATTATTCACAATTTGTAAATATTTATTGTACATATGATAGTCGTTGAATTGTTGCATGTGAAATTGAATAAAAAATTGTTAAAAATCACAAAAAATTCATTCACACTGTTTTATCACTATTTCCAATTTTTTATGTTGCAAGTTTTCTTTTTTAACAAAATTATAATTTTGTTAAATTAATTATAATTTTTATAAACACCAGAACACTTTGTGCATTTTTATATGATTTTTTTAACCAATCAGGCCGCAGCAAATTGACTGCTGTTTAAATATTTTTTTCAAAGCAAGAGTAGGGGTTCAAATATAACCTAAAAATAAAAGAAAGCTGAAAATAGAATGAACCTAAAAATAAAAAAATCTATACTTGTAAAATGCAGCACCAATTTTTATTGAGAATAAAATATAAAAAAAGGACGTTTCAAAACTTTTTAAAAAAATGTTAGATTTTCATGAAACTTGCAACTTTTTATGCGCAATTTTTTTTTAATCTGATACAGATTTTTTAAAATTAGAAATATCGGATTTAATATGGTGAACATTTTATGAAAAAAATGTACATGTGGTTATGTCTTAATGAATTATTTTCACTGAATCAGGTAATGCTTTGTGAAGTTTATTATACTTTAAACTTTTAAGCTTTTCAAAATATTTTATTTTTACAATTAAAACTTAGACAATTTTTACATTCAAAAGATTGATAAATTATTATCATTGTTTATAAATTAGGAAGACAATTACTGCTGATAATAAACAACTTTTGAAATAACGCGCCTAAAAAAAGCAACTACGTAAATCAGTGAAGAGACGTACGTCATTGCGACTTTGACGTTAAAAACCTAACCTCAAACAACCTAATCTGATGGACTCTCCTTCAAAATCCAGTTACAGAATTTAATATTGAATTTATTAAAGTTGAAAAAGAAAAAGTTGAAGTTGAAAAAAAGGTTGCATTGACGAAACAATGTGACAAAAATAATCTTTCTACGAATTTAATTGAATAGATCGAAATGATCGAAATTAAATGACTGAACGACATATTGAATCCGCCATTTTGAATTTTTGAAAGATAATAATAGATTTGTAATCAGCGGTCTCAAAACCAAACGGTGGACTTGAATCTTTAATATTTTTTTTAAAAAAAAGTTCTGCCAGAATCGTAATCAACGTCCCTAAGAAACCTTTTAGCTCTACATTAAATAAAAAAAAAAACTATTTATAAAAATAGAACAATTCTATTACAAGTTGTGTATAACATTCCATTTTTTATATTCTAAAAAATTGGTATTTTCTAGATGTTGAATTGATATTTTTAGGTACGTTATTTAGACCTCAGAGGGAAGCACTTTTCATTTGATGTAAAGAAAAATCCCAAAGATTTTTCGACTTTATAACCTTTTTGAAATTGAAAATAAAGTTTGAAAATAATGTGTGTGTTCAAAGACTCGTGCTACGTTCCTGCTGGAAGATAAAATGCGATTACTCAATTGAAATTGTATTCACTTTTAATTTCTTTTTAAATTAAATTTAAAAAGCTCAGCGGCAATTGTATATGCAAAATTACTTTTAACCATTGTAGAAGATTATATGTATGACTCGTACATATTTTTACAATGACGCTTATTATGATAAAACGTATAATCTTTCTAAAACAACTGCACTTTGTGACAATCATTTTCATTCTTATTGTAGTGAAAATAAATTATTATCAAACTTTTAAATCTTTTAATTAATTTACATTTATATTTTTTATTAACTATTTAATTTAAATTTTTATTAATTATCTAATTTAAACTTAAATTTTATATACTTTAAACTTGAATTTAATTGCATTAAAATTTAAATAATTTATAATTTACATATCTGTACTTGTAATTAGATATAATTATTATATCTAACGCATAAATTATGGAGCAAAATTTCACACTGACGGTGGAATTGAACCCGCGACGCACGCATCCCGAGACGTCTACGCTAGCCACAAGCCTACGCTGACTTGAATTTTACATAATAAACTCAAATAGTTTTTAATTTTCATGAAACTTGTTACTCGGGTTTTTTTTGCTCATTATGAATCTGGCATCAAATTTTCAAAAATTCAAAAGGCGGATCTAATATGATGGATAAATTAAGAAGAAATTATTAGTTTCACATAAATCTTGTTCCTCCAGGGTTTTTCTGCTTAGTTTGCAAATTACAAATTTCATATGAGTTTTTTAAAATTCTAAATGAAGTATATTTTTAAAATAATTATTTAAATATTTAATTATTTAATATTTTAAAATAATAAATTAATGCAGTTTTGAATCTTGTTACTCAAGACTTTTCCACTTAGGTGACAGTTTTAATAGACATAACAATTTATCAATAATTCGTTTACCATATTTATTACACACCATTTTAAAAGGCATTTCAAGTGTGTTTACAAAATTATAAAACTTTTCAGAAAAAAAAAGGATTTTGTTAAAAGATATTTAAATGTGAAAAAGTATAGTTAAAATTGACCAAGCAAGTTTAAAATACATTTTGTCAACTTTGCGCTCCTACGAGACCTATAATTAGGTAGAAAAATCTCTTTGAAAATTCAATAATGATCATAATAATAATAATAAACATAATAATAATCGATCGTTATTCTCATTCTATTAAATAATATTAAATATTTTTTAAACTAAAAAGTAATAATATTTACTATAATTAATAAAGTAAGAACTATCGCTTGATATTTATTACAACTATTTCCATTTTTCAAATAATTTTATTATTATATTTTATTTCAAATAATAATTAGTATTACTTATTATTTATATTATAATGTTAATTATTATATATTTATTATAAATTTATTATATTTATTTTGTTGACAATATGCGTTTTGAAAAAAGGTCCCAAACAACAAAAAATTGATTTTGGAGTTTCTTTTTAAAAAAAGTATTCAATTATTAAAAATAGAAAACGAAATAAAAGCAGTGACGTATAATCTGGATACTGTGAAACTATTAGTTGTCAATTATTATTTAATATTATTGCATGATCTTGAAACATATTCTTAAAAAAAAAAACGAGTACTGACTGGCGAGACTGCATAATATTATAGTGACAATAGAAATTATTTAACAAGAATTCAAAGCAAATATTTCAGAATCTATTATCAACTTTTATTAAACTGAATGGTCTTAATTAAAAAATGTCATAAAAAAGTATTTTTTTCTATTAAATTAACACTAATTAATCAATTACATTTTAAAATTATATTTTGTCTGGGGTTTATCAATTATCAATCATTAATATTTTTACTATAATTAAAATAGTTCTAAAAAAAATCATAGAAATATTTTATAACATTACTAATAATATAGTAAATGTTATTAAGTATTATTGATAGGCAAGTGTATCTACTGAATATTAATGAAACTGTGTTTTTAAAACATTATTAAAAAATAATAGAATACCTATAAAATATTTATAAAAAATATCGATAAAAATCATATTATTAAATTATTGAAAAAAATGTTAATTGAAATATCGATAACAATGATAAACTATTATATTGACAAAAATGATGATCTAAAATATTGGGGAAAATGATACAAAATTTTAGTTAAAATATTCGTAAATTACATGTGATCAAAAATAATTCTTTTTCTATATTAATTTATATTATTTATGCACAAAAAATAAGAATCTCAAGTAAAATGCATTTTATTTTGAAGTGAAGTTTGTGATCGAGATCTCGAAATAAAGTGGGGAGCAGTGACTGGGCAAACGAGTTTATTTTCTTTGTGAGTATTGTCAGTTGTAGTTCAGATGAATCTGTAAACCATTCACTTTCCTGTCCATTATTTTCTAAACTTTCTACGATTTAAACATGAATTCACCACATTTTTGGAATTTTATTTTTTTTCTTGTTATGGTAGTTCAGTTGTCAAATGGGTGAGTTTTCAATAAAAACATTTATTATTAGTTGTTTAAAATATTATGTAACAAAGTCTGCATTGAGCAATATATTAATTATTTATTTATCTTCTTGACATATTGATTTATTTATCTTCACTTGACTTCTGAAATTCATGAAAATAATAATTTACTAACAAATTGGAGTATTGTTTTTTTCATTGAGGAAAAATTACCCGTCAGAAATTTAAAATAATTTAATTGCCATTATTATAATGACAATCATTAGGCAATAATAATAATAATGATAATGACAATATAATAATAATAATAATAATATTAATTATAATAAAAATAATAATAATAATAATAATAATAATAATAATAATAATAATGCTAAAAACCAGAAAATCTTATTAGCAAACAAAAAGATCCAAATTCAAAATTTTCATTTCGTTCAAATTGTATTTTTTAAAAAAAAAACCACTGACATAAAATTATTTTATTTGTTTCTTACTGAGATTAATTTGTAAAGAAAATGAAAATACTTTATTTATTTTAAGCAATTTTTATTTAATTGTTTATTAATATTATTTTTTGTATTTCTTTCTTGAAATTTAAACTGCAATTTTAAAAAGATAAATTTTCAAAAAAGGTTTGTTTTTAAAAAGGCTTGCTTTTAAAACGTTTGATTTTAAAAATTTTGTTTTTAAAAAGGCTTGATTTTAAAAAGGTACGTTTTTTAATCGGTCATTAATTATAAGAGATTTATTTTATTTTAAAAAAGGTGCTTTTAAAAAAAAAGGTTTAAAAAAAACTAATATGAAATTTATCAATCTACTCAAAATTAAAGAAAAAAATTTAATTTTTTTAAAAGACAAAAAAATAGAAAAATTCTTGCACGTGTAAAATAATAAAATTACAATTAAATTTAAACAAACTAAAAAAGTAATTAAAGATAATTGTTTAAAAGGTCATCAATTTTCTTTATCTTCAACTTGATATTCATAAAAACAAAATACTTGTTTCTTTGTAGAATATTGTATGTAGACTGTGTCTGATAATGAAAATATTACTAAGATTTCAAATACATAACATGATAAGGATTTTTTACAAACTTCCTAAATTGATGTTATTATTGATTATTATCAACCATCAGTAAAAAAACAATAATAGAGTCACGGTCTTCCATTTCTCTTTAAATTATGCTATCTAATTATATGTAAAAATGGTAATATTTCTCAATCTTCGAAAGTTTTTTTATAAAAATAAAAAATTCTCAATTTCTTGTAAAAAATTATCAGAGAGGTGATAAGAAAAGTAAATAAATAATTATTATATTGTTACATTCGGTATTTATTATGTACTATTATTTATTTTATTTACTATGTTTATTTATAATTCGTCGTTCTTTTTAAACAGCAGAAGTAGCTTCTAAAAATTAAAAATTTGTTTGTAAAATAGATCAAATATTAAATAAATTTTTTATTTTTTTTATGATTTATTTAAAATATTTTACTTTACAATTTATCCACAAATTAATGGTAAATTAATAGATAATTAATAATTATTTTGATTAAAAAAATCCCTTGTAATGTTGTATTTAACATTTATATTTTGGATTAATGATTTTATTTTCTTATTCGAAAGGTTATATTTATTTACATTTAAAAGCTCAGAGTTGTATTTTGCAAAGGCTTTAAGATCTGAACGGAGATCAAATTAGTTAATGCATAAATTGCATATAAGTTCATATACAGAGAGTGAGTCATCCAATAAATAAGAAAATGACATTAATTCTCAAGCCGGCGGTTTGTCATTTTAAGAAAAATTATTTTTATAATGCAAACAAGAATGACAATGTTTTTTTAATTTTTAGTCAATTTTTAGAATCATGGTTCCATTAATCACAGAGGACATTTTTTTAAAAAAGTGGTTTATTTAAATAAAACAAAATTTTGAAAAGATAAGAAAAAAATCTAAAAAAATAAACAATCTGCAAAAAAATAAAAGAATGTAACAAGATCAGAAAATATTGAAATATCTATGAATGAATATTATGGTAAAACGAATTTCTTTTTTATTTACTTTTGTTATTATTCTTTATTGTATTTATTATTTTAATAGAATTTTTTCACCAAAAAGGCTAATTTAAAAATACAAAAATAAATTCACCAAAATCAATTATTTTTTAGTATAATTATTACACTGTCATATCTCGGCAAAATATTGTTAAAATTTATTAAAACTTGGTAGAGTTAGTAAATATCAGGTAAATCTATAATTAAAACGAAATTGTTTGCAAAAATTAATGTTCAATAATAATTAATAGCAAAGTGATAAGTTTAAAAATACGCATTTTTCAACTTTCAAATGAAATAAATTGTTGCGACCAAGTTTCTGACTGAGAAAACCCTCTTCATTCCAGTATTGAAACTGTCATAAATTTTGACGCTGAATATGACGGTACACATGCCCTCCCAACGGGCAGAACAGAGAAACATCAGTAGCGAACTAGCGTTTCCAGCAATACACAACGTGACGTCTAGCGTCTACTTTTTAGTGTTTCTAACTAGAAATTAGTTGTTGTGACATCTGACGTCTATTTTCTACTGTTTCTAACTAGAAACTAGTTGTTGTGACGTCTGACGTCTATTCCCTAGTGTTTCCAGCTAGAAAGTCTAAAAACAAATTGTTGTGACGTCTATTTTCTAGTGTTTCTAACCAGAAACTAGTTTTTGTGACGACTGACGTCTATTGTCTAGTATTTCTAGCGAGAAACTAGTTGTTGTGACGTCTGGCGTCTATTTTCTAGTGTTTTTAACTAGAAACAAGTTGTTGTGACGCCTGAAGTCTATTTTCTAATGTTTTTAACTTGAAACAAGTCTCTGTGACGTCTGACGTTTACTTTCTAGTGTTTCTAACTAGAATCGAGTTTCTGTGGCGTCTAGCGTCTATTTTCTAGTGTTTCTAACTAAAAACTCGTTATTGTACACTTAAGTGAATAAATGCCTTGCCCAGAAATAGTGAGCCCTGTGCATGGTAAAACGTGTATAAGACAAGGACTTCTAAGCCAAGGCATTTATTCACTTAAGTGTATATTATGTGTACTTGAAACGTTAGTTCGCTACTGCTGAAGTTTCCCTGCCCTGCGCGTGGACAGAGCATGTAGAGCCACCATGTACGTCAAGATTTATGACAGTTTCAATACTGGAATACGTTTCTTCGTATTCCTTAATGGATAATTGATTGCAGATACAAAAAATTGCACCGATCGAGGGCTTCTTTGAACAATGACTTCGACGTTTTAATTTTCACTCAGCATTGGCCACAAACAGTGTGCTTTGAGTGGAGAGAAAAATCCGAGGATCACAAGTGTACCTTGCCGATGGATGACGAATGGACCATTCACGGGATTTGGCCAACGCAGTATCACAAACTCGGTCCTCAATTTTGCAACAAAACAATGCACTTCGATTTGTCGGCTTTGAGTAGTATTGAGGACGAACTGAAAATTAAATGGATGGATGTAGAATACGGAATGAAGCCCGGATCTTTTTGGAAACACGAGTGGGACAAGCACGGCACTTGCGCTGCTATTCTTGACAAATTGAACACGGAGAAAAAATACTTTCAAATGGGTCTCGATCTACTTAATAAATACGATATGAAAAATATTCTTGCTAAAGTCAACATTACTCCCGGCAAGAGTTATCCTGTAAAATCAATCCTGGATGGAATAAAAAAGATTTTGGACGTTAATCCACAAGTTATGTGTGTTACTAATCCGGTAAGAATACATTGAATTCATTCATCACAATAATAAAGTATAATTGGGATTTTAATTATCTAAAAGTAATATATGCATTCAAAAATATGTTTAATTTTTTTAGTTAAAAATATCAAAAATATAGAAGGATATTGTATGATCCTTTGAGTGCCATAAAAAATCTGCGTTTACGGTACACACTTCAAAAATCATTTGAGAAAAAAAATCAGATTATTACTTTAGATACCTACTATAATCTGCTATACTTGCCATGTAGCCAATTATCAAACATTATCGATTTATAACAGAATGACGGACGTTGAACGTATTTTTTGGCTAAAAATTAGTTATCACTTTGCCTATATAAAACAAAAACTAATTAACGGAAAAACATACTATGGCAGGTACTAGATAATGAGGCTGGTTAAATTATCTAGCTTCCCAGATAACAAACGTGCTTGGCATAAAAAGCGCAGCTCGAGCGTGACACGTGTTTGCAATAATGCAAACAAATTACATTCATACATGCGCTTTTAAAAAATGCGCGCACAGTGTTAAACATCTGCTTCGCATTTGATT
>WNHD01003683.1:0-12325 GCA_011057455.1 Ganaspis sp. Gsp50
TAAAATTTCAGAATAATTGAGTATATTAAAATTTAAAATATTAAAGTTTGCATAACATTTTACAAAGGAAGAAATAGTGTATAGCAAAAAAGTTAAATTCAAAACAAGAGATAAATATGTTTAAAATAGCTGATTGTTTTAATGTTCCCAGTTTAGTTATAAAGGATATTTTTTAAATAGGATTTTCATACAAGTAAAAATATTAACGAATCTTTGATTTAAATTTAATTTAGGTAAATAAAATAATTCCCGCATTATTCCCGCGCGCTTTAGCGCGCGTATTATTTGCTAGTCTAATAATAAAATAAGAAAAATAAGGAAAATAAGACACTTATAAAATTAAATAAATTCTCAATTATAATTTATTAAAAAATAACTGTTGAAATTAGTAATTACCCAATCAACCCGCACAGCACCAGAAGTCACCTGAACCTTACTTGATACCTTCAGTGAAACTTTCGGAATATTACATCGGAAGGTTAAAATAAGCTTAGTGTAATTTTGAATGTCAATAAGGTTGTGGTTAGCTTACCACAACATTTGCCTGTAAAATTACCACATATTTAAATATTTTCAAATTTTAACTAAGCTTACCTAAACCTCTGATGTAATGTTACAAAATTTTTAATAAAAGTGCCAATCGAAGTTAATGTAATTTCTGGTGTTGTGCGGGAACAGTAAAGCTTTCGACAAATGTACACTCTTCATGGAGTGGGAATTGGGTCACTCCGTTCAAGAGTGAAAAATTCACTCCAAAAGAGTGAGATCTTAAGGAGTGTAAACTCATTCGAATTTAAGCGACTGTTCACCTTGTAAGTTGAGTGAGATCTACTTTTTTGGAGTGAATTTTTTACTCTTGAATGGAGTAACCAAATACCCACTCCATTAAGAGTGCTACCTGACTCCTACAAATTTAGAGTGATACTGAAAGGTTGCCAGAAGCGGAAATTTTCTTACTTGCAGAAAGCTTTTTTGTTGTTCGATCAAAATTTCTTTTTATTAAAATTAAATTATAATGTTAAAAAAATCAATAGACGCGTTCTTATATTTTAGATCCTATTAAATGTTGGACATCATTAAGGGCAGGCTTTACGAAGAGCCACAAAGCAAACAACTGCAATTGGAAATATTGCAGTCAAATGGAACTATTGTTACCATATATAAGTCACAGAAGGTAAACTTTACTCTCTGAATCTGAATTAGTAATTTTTTAACTCTTGAGAGTGTGCGAAAGAGTTTACGCTGAAAAAAATTTATTTGTTTCAAATCACCATTTACTTTTCTATTATCAAATAAATATTTATTTAAACCAAGTAATAATTATTTGAGTCTAATAAACAGTACATGATTCAAATACAGAAATAATTGATTCAAATGCCATTTATTTGATTCAAGTAATAATTACTTGGTTCAAATAAATATTTATTTGATAGTAGACAAGTAAATGGTTATTTGAATCAAATTTTTTTTCCAGTGTAGGTACTTATTAAAATAGTAACATATTTGACTATTTGACAAACTTGAGTATAATTATATCATTTTCTACAAGAAATTAGGAGTTTTCTACAAATTAATAATCAATTTTCTTACTATTTCAATGGGTAAACGCTTTCGCACTCGAAAATTTAGATAACTATATTATATATTTATATATTGGCTCTGTGCCCTGAATTCAGTGAATATGTCAGCTCAGTAAGGTGTACAGAATGATAAAATATTAAAATGAACTGATTTTTTAGTAATGTAATATTACACTGAAAAAAAAATTTATTTGATTCAAATAACCATTTACTTTTCTATTATCAAACAAATATTTATTTAAACCAAGTAATTATTATTTTAATGAAATAAATGGCATTTGAATAAATTATTTCAGTATTTGTATCAAATATTATTTATTGGACTTAAATAATAATTACTTGGTTCAAGTAAATATTTATTTGATAATAGACAAGTAAATCGTTATTTAAATCAAAAATTATTTTTTTTAGTGTATGTGCTAATTAGATAATTAATTAGCAGTGGTATATACTTATATAAATAAATTATTCAGAAACTATTTACTGGAAGTCAACAAAAATTCAATGATTTAGATTTTCAATCAAGACCGTCTAGACAGGTCCTGGTCAGGGCCCGGCCAAACCATTGAAAAGAAGTGACGCAGTTTTTATTCTTAGCGGAGTGAGAACTCAATCCAAGAAATTTAGAGTGTATTCATACATACATACCAAAC
The DNA here is from genome assembly GCA_011057455.1 of Ganaspis sp. Gsp50. NCBI lineage: Eukaryota > Metazoa > Arthropoda > Insecta > Hymenoptera > Figitidae > Ganaspis > Ganaspis sp. Gsp50. The sequence continues at coordinate 2,234 of WNHD01003683.1, forward strand.
AACTTAAAAAGTAAAAGTTTTATAATTTTATAATTAAGATTACCATAAAGCTATTTGCAACAAAACAATAATATATAATGATGATAATAATAATAATAATAACAATAATAAATTAACACATTTAATTTTTAAATAAATTATTGTTATTTTCTAGGCATTTTTAAAAATAAAAATGTTATTTGCCTATTTTTTGACTAAATTCTTTTCTGGGAAATTTTTATAAATAAATAACTAATCAACTGAACTAAATTATTTTAATATTATCATTCATTATTTTATTCCTTCCTTTTTATCTCCCAATCAACACAAAAGCTTTTAGCAATATTCTGGTATATAAGGGAATCAGCGGAATTCACTGATTCACATCGAAGATTGCACAGCTGGTAATCAGCGAATGAAAAGTCGCTGATTTGCAGCTAGTATTCGCTGATTGACCAGCGTAGATTACACAGCTGCTAATCAGCAGAGTTTTGCTGATTCAGATTTAGAGAGTAGCTGAAAATTCGTATTTTTTAAATCTCGTACATAATACAAAAAAGAGAATGCTAAATAAAATTTCAGAAACACCTTGGAAATTTCAAAAACGTTAAAAACATATTTTTCAAAAGTTTAAAGTATTCCTGAAAAGTGTATTGTTTGAAAAGTAGCTGAAAATTAATTTTTTTTATTCCAAATAGAATAGAATACCAAACAAATTTCAGGAACAAATAGAAATTTTCAAAACCGTGAAAAAATCATATTTTGCAAAAATTTAAATTGTTTTAGATAAGTTTAGTTTATATCCTAAAAAATACCCTCTTTGTTGTGTATTGTTTGTTACTTTTCGAGTTTAAATCTGTTCTCTCTAAATTTGAATTAGTAATTTTCTACTAATCAATAGGGGAAAAGTCCTCCACCTATTGAATTAGTAAAATTTCACTTATTGTTAGTAGAAAACTACTAACTTTTTAGTAGAATATCATTACTTTTTAGTAGAAAATTACTAATTGAATCAGTAATTTTTAACTAATTTAAGTAATCGAATTTTACGAATTAAATTAGTAATTTTCTACTAAAAAGTAATGATATTCTACTAAAAAATTAGTAGTTTTTACTGACAATAAGTAAAATTATGCTAATTCAATAGGACTTTTCCCCTATTGATTAGTAGAAAATTACTAATTCAAATTTAGAGAGTACAGATTTAAACTCGAAAAGTAACAAACATTACACAACAAAGAGGGTATTTTTTGGGGTATAAACTAAACTTATCTAAAGCAATTTAAATTTTTGCAAAATATGATTTTTTTACGGTTTTGAAAATTTCTATTTGTTCCTGAAATTTTGTTGGTATTCTATTCTATTTGGAATAAAAAGATGAATTTTCAGCTACTTTCCAAACAATACACTTTTCAGGAACACTTTAAACTTTTGAAAAAAATGTTTTTTAACGTTTTTGAAATTTCCAAGGTGTTTCTGAAATTTTATTTAGCATTCTTTCTTTTTTATTATGTACGAAATTGAAAAAATACGAATTTTCATCTACTCTCTAAATCTGAATTAGCAAAACTCCGCTGATTAGCAGCTGTATAATCTACGCTGGTCAATCAGCGAATATTAGCTGCAAATCAGCGACTTTTCGTTCGCTGATTACCAGCTGTGCAATCTTCACTGTGAATCAGCGAATTCCTCTGATTCACCTATATACCAGAATATTGCTAAAAGCTTTTGTATTGATTGGGAGATAAAAAAGAAGGAATAAAATAATTAATGCAAACTTGCCATGCATGCTTGCTATCGCGGACATTTTACTCTTTGCAGCAAGCTTTTACGGAAAGCTTACAAAACTAGTATGGCAAGTTTGCGTGCTAATTGGGTATACTTTTTGAATTAGTGAAAAAATTGGAATTCCTTAAAACAAATATCTGTTCTTGATGTCATTTAATTTTTGTTTAATTTAAAATAATTAAATTTAAATTAGCATTATGCAACTATAAATATAAACTTATTTTCAGATGAATATTAGGAAGCGGAAATTCTGGAAACAGCCGATGTCTTAGAGGAGTTAGAAAACGAAATTACTGAGGAAGCAATTTCAGAACGCGATCCTCAAAGTTTTGAGAGCTTTGAGGAAATAGATGCCGTGTTTATTTCTGAAAATAAATGTGAAGAAATGGAGTTAAATTTTTTTTATAATCCTGAAGAAACCAGAAATATCGTAATCGAAAGCGGATCAGGACAATCAACTAAAAATCACACCCATTTCTATGAATCTTTGGAATTGCAGGAAATGAATGAATCAAATAACGTCACAAATGTATCTCAAGAAAAATTAAATTCAAAATGCTTGAGAGAGGATTTTTATAATTCAAACCATTTTAATCTGCTCTCAACATTCCACCCACAGCAAATTGATGACTCAAATAACACCTAAAATTATCTAAAAGAGAAAGGGCATTCAAGATGCTCAAAGAATACTAATACAAATGATTTTAATCTACACTTGACACCCCACCCAAAACGAGCAAAAATGTCAGTAGACGTACCAAATTTTATTTATAATGTATCAAAAAAAACTTCTCCTTTTGTAAATTTAAATTTAAAAAAGAGGGAAACATAAAATGCCAAAAAGACCAAATTGTTCCAGAACCCGACGATTTCGCAAAAAAAAATGTAAAAAGAAAATGTAAAGAAGATGAGGTAAAAAAGGCAATCATTGAAAGTTGTAAAGGTTTTCAAAACGTAAATAAATACGCGAAAAAATTAATGTTTCTTCAATTTCAAGAAGCTAAAGAACGAATGTCGAAGTCACGTATAACAGGAAGCAGATCACACCCAGCAGATCAACAAATCTCATGTGAAGATGGGTTCCTTAATTTAATAAGAAAATACTTCAATACTTTGAATGACCAACAGCAAGAAGATATATTTGAGGAGATTTTAGCAGTTTTTGAAGATTGTCAAACACGTCTTAAATATATTAATCTTTTTTCTATAATTTACATATATGTATGTAATCAAGTAAATAAAAATAATGAAAGAAGAGAAATATATTTTTATATTATATATATTTTATTTATATATTATTATATTATATATATATAAAATATATTTTATATACAAACTATTATAAAAAATAGTTTGTATATGGACTAGTTTTGAACTTGAAATTTCATAAATTGAATATTATTTATAGAGTTTTAATCTTATAATAAAGAAAATAATTTTTTTATTTATATAGTGAGAGAAAGTTTATTAACTCGCAATGCAAAAATGCGTTGAATGTAATCTACAGATCCTCTCAGAATCGAATCTACTCTCTAAACGCTGAAATACTATAATTATATTTATTAATTCAACAGCAAAATGTTGTTTACAGATTAAAATACTAAATATTTACTAACGTTTAGTAAGAATCTATACTAATTTTTAGTAAAAAAAATTACACATTTAATTAGTAGGTCAGTATTAATTGAAATATATGTAAAACTTTACTGTTTAGTAATAATAGTAAATATTCACTATTTCATTGGGTAAACGACTTTTGGCTGTTGAAGTAGTCAATAATTACTAATTCAGATATACAGAGTAGAATATGTATATCCTTAATTCAAGAGAAAAATCCTTGAAATGAATCGAGAATATTCTTAAAACAAAATAATTATAAATTGTATTGTAATGCTTGTTTCACGAATTGTTTTCTTTGAATGCACTTTGTAACTTTGAGTTAACATTTTTCTATAAATTCAATAGTAAATAGTCGCTTTTACCATTTGAAATGGCAAACATTTACTATAATTTTTGGTATTTAAGTAGTAATCTAATTAGTCAATTACTGTAATATTGGAAATAAGTAAATTACGGCTATTTCAATTAGCAGTTATTTAGTAATGAAATTAATAATTTTTTATTAAAAAAGTAGTTTTCAGTTTAAATTAGTAGAAATTTACTTGTTTAGAATTAGAGAATAACACTTAATTTCATTAGTAATTTCTTATTCTTATTATAAATTTAACTTAATTAAACAAAAACAATTAATAGTTCATTAATTTTTAATTGAAATAATTTTTAACGAATTTCCTTAGGCTTTAAATTCTTGTATATCCATTTCTGATCGTTCGTCACAAGTTGTATTAGCCGCGAGGCAACGCACTCGACCAGAAACCCAAGGATAACTGGATCGATCCCAATCGGTCCCAGACATTATTTTTTTTATTCATTTTCTTTTTTTTAAATCTATTTTATTATTTCAATTACAAAAATTGTTATTGAAATGGTTGCGAACCATGAAATACCATTTCAAATATCATACAATCACACATTTTCAGTAGCTTTTCAAAATTTTAATCTACGCAACAATCTTTGTAAAATTATAGATTAACGTTTGCCGCAAAACCACTATTAATTGAAACAATTTTAAACTTTCCCGCTCATTTCGAGCATTTTTTTATAGAAACATGACTTAAACTGATAAGCGGAATCTTAACCAACGAATATTTCATGCAGTTGATAATCACTGCTGCTAAAGGCTGTGAAGTTGCACCAACACGTTAGTATCAACGCGCAATCATAAACGTTGGTTTATAATAATTTGTATGTGGAATCACAATTAGAGGCAAACTTTCATCTTTTAAAATTTTTCGAATTTACGGACCATCCAAAACTCTTTCATTCAGTTTGGCATCAGAGATCTCAGGGAATTTTTGTTCTAGGTATTTAAAACATTTTCCACTTTTATATAAACTTTTAACAAGCTGCTTTACTGATCCTAGTGTAATGAACAATGGTCGACCTTTGGGACGTACATCAGTGGCATTTTAATTATGTGTTCCTATCCTTGATAAAAAGATTCTCTTTTCGCCTTTCTTCTTTTTGTAATGGTTCTTTCTATCTCTACTATCCTACAGATACAAAATACAGGATGTTTTTGTTCTATCTGCTATGTAGTCCAAGAAAAATGTTTACAATTGCAAAGTCACTACAGATTTGCTAGTTGTGTTCTTCATATTAAATTGTGTCCCAAACTATAGTTTTACATATTCATAGCCTTCTTTATATTCTGTTTTATCAGCCATAGGAATCAAAGCATAACTATCTATTAGTATAATGAAGTAGTACTGCTTTAAAACTTCCTTTAGAAGAGTCTATGAATAACCTCCAAACTTCATCTTTGTATATACTAGGTTTCAACTTAGCCATTTACCCGTCAATGTCACATGGTGGGGTCAAATTTAACACCGTTTATTTAGGCAGTAAGATATTTATTTACCGAATGTTCATTGATGGTTTCTAAGATTGTAAAATATATAGGGTGTATGTTTTTCTTAGCGCATATTAGCTAATTATAACTGATATAGTTCTTAACTGAAGAACGCAATAAGAAATTTAAATATAACGATTATTATTCATACAAAAAATAAACCAAAAATTATTTGTTTAAATAAATATTGTATAACCAAATTGCTTAGATTAACAAAAATTTTCTGAAGTAATAACGCCATTTAGTTCTATGAAAAAAGTAATGAGAAAGTGTTTGTTGTAAAATTCTTGTTAATTCAATTTTACATTAAATAATAAATAAATGAACAATCCTACAGCGAATAAAAACCAACTTGCAGATTTGGGAAAACCGTCATCAACAACATAAAAAAATATAGAGTTGAGAAAGTGAAATAGAAAGATGATTATTCCTGAATATAAAAGAAATATGTTAATTATGTAAACAATTATTGTTTAAACAAATTGTGAAAATTAACAAAAATCTTCCAAAGTAATAACACCATTTGATTCTATGGGATAAAGTACAGAGAAAATGTTTGTTGTAATCATTTTGTTAATTCCAATTTATATTAAAAAATAAATAAGTAAATAATTGTATAGCGAGCATGAACCCTTTTTAGGATTTGGGAAATCCGTCATCAACAGCTTAAAATAAATACAGATTTGAGAACGTGAAACATAAAGATGAGTATAACTGTATAAAAAATAAAGATTTTAATTGTTTGAAGAATTGTTGTTCGTAATAAATTCTTTTCATTTATAAAGAGTTAAAATGTAAGTATTTTACCCTTTTTACTCTTTGGAAACGCATGGATTGATCGCCTATTGAATGTTCAGGTGTCCTAAGCCAGGTCCTAAAATTAATTATTTACAAGTTCTGAAATAAGTTGCTTATAAGTCCTAAAACAAGTCCGAGAATTAATTTTTCAAGCCCCAAAACATGTCCTAAAATTAATTTTTCACAACCCTTATTACAAGTCCTAAAATATTTTACCAAAATTCCTAAAACATGTCCTTAAAACTGAATTATCCGCAAGTCCTAAAACTTTTTTATAAATTAATTATTTAGAGGTCCTAAAATTAATGTGTTTTCCCTTAACATGTCCCTTAATTAATTTCTTGCAAATCCTAAGTCACATTCTAAAATTAATTGTTCACAAGTATTAAAACACGTCTTAAAACTATGGACTAGTTTTAAAACGCGTCTTTAAATTTATTATTCAGATTAAACCTGGTCATAATTTGGAAATTTGTTGAGATAAAACATTCGCTTTTCTTTCAATTTAAAGAAAATATTACTGCCTACAACTTCTTTTAGATACTAAATACATTACGTGGGGTTTCAGATTTCTCAAAAAATTTATTACCAGGGTCCTTATTTAGATGTAAACTAAAAATAGTTTTCAGAAGAATTTTCAAAAAAAGTATTCAGCAGAATTTACAGAAGAATTTCCAGAAAAGTTCTTAAAAGAGTTTACAGAAAAATTTCCATAAAAGCTTTCAAAGGAATTTCGAGACGAGTTAATCTAGAAACTCTTCTAAAAACTTATTTAATATCAGGAAAGGAATATGATTTCTTTTAGAAACTTTTCTGGTAACTATTTTCAAAAATCTTCAAGCAACTTTTCTGAAAATTCTTCTAGAAAATCTTATAGAAAATCTTATAAAAATTCTTCTGGAAACTCTTCTAGAAACTTTTCTGGAATTTTTTCTGAAAAACGTCCAGGAAACTCTTTTGCAAACTCTACTAGAAACGCTTCTGTAAACTTATCTGGAAATTCTTCTCGAAACTGTTCCTCATGCTGTTCTGGAAACATTTCTGGAACTTCTCCTAAAAGCTTATCTGCCAACTCTTCTGGAAACTTCTATTGAACTTCTTCTGATATTCTATGGAAAATCTTTTAGAATCGTTCCCTGGAATCTTTTCATGTGGGAAAGATTCGTGGATAATGGTAATAATTTCGCTTAAGGTAGTTTAGACAAAATTTGATAATAATTTTTAAAAACATTTTTCTTTTTCTCATTAATAATCATCTTACATTTATGCATAGACTTCGCATCTCTCTATTAATTTTATGTTGTTGAAGACAGTTTTCCCAAATCCGATTGAGAGTTCTTACTCGCTATAGAATTGTTTATTTATTTATTTGTTAATGTAAAATAGAATTAACAAAAATTTTGCAACAAACATTTTCTACGTATTTTATCCTATAGAATCAAAAGGGCCTTATTAATTTAGAAGATTTTTGTCAATCTTAACAATTTTTTTAACAACAATTGTTTAAATAATAAAAATATTTATGTTTTATTCAGGAATACTCATCTTAATATTTCATTTTCTTATCTCTGTATTCATTTTATCTTGTTGATGACGGTTTTTCCAAATCATGAAAGTGAGTTTCTAGTCGCTATAGAATTGCTTATTTATTTACTTTTTAATGTAAAATAGAATTAATAAGAATTTTGCAACAAATTACTTATTTTCCTTTAGAACTAAATGGTGTTATTACTTTAGAAGATTTTTTTGATCTTTACAAATTTGTTTGAACAACTAATTTTTGGTTTATTTTTTTCGTGAATAATAATCGTTATATATACAATTTCTAAAACCCACCATAAAGCCAAAATAATGCGAGATATCTACTTTAACCAAAATACGATCGCTTCGGCGCCACATTTTCCAAAACGACCTAACCTAACCAAAACTCATTGTCATAGTGTGGAGTCACTAAGACATTCATCGTACAGCAAATAAAGAGAAAATTAAAGAAAGCAATATATAGGGAGGGATTCCGGTAACAAACAACCGATTAAAAATATAACCAAAGTCAAACTAAAAACGCCAAGTTAAGAACAAATAACCGTTTAATAACAAAATTATTTCCGAAAATTATTCTAAAACCCTACTACAAGTAGGTTATTTCAAAATTCAAATGGATTGAACAAATTATTACTAAAATTGCGTGACGTCTAATGGCCAGGTGTTCGACGCAATTCTTCAGATTGAGATTCGAAAATCTACAAGTTAATTATGTAAGTGTTCGTTTTAAACTAAGAATTAAAATTAAAAAAAATAATTTTAGTCTAACAGAAAAAAAGCCCGAGGTGAAAGAAAGAGAGTTTAGAAATTCATTTAATACATTTATTAAATAAATTAAAACTACAGATAATACATATGTAAGTGTGGAAGCGGGTGAATGAATTGGAATAATTTTAATTGAATTTAATTATAAAGAAATAAAAACACGAATTTAAGTTAGTAATTCTGAAATTAAATAAGAGTGGATGTGTGCAAGGCAGCAGTCGTTGAGTTTCCTGGTTTTCACCGTAATTCGTCTAACAATAAGACGCAACATCCGAATTTATGCTGAAACGAGCGAGATGGAAATACGCAGAGGGGTAAGAAAACAAATTCTATTAAGACTACGAGATTAGTCTTTTTAGAAAGGAAATATATTTCAAATGCAGTAGCTAGGCTGGATTCAACACAAGTCCTAGTATTGTAAAAAAATAAACTCTTTTGTGCAGGCTTAGCTAGTACATTCCACGAGTTTACAAATTAAGCTATCGGGTAAAAGAACCGGCGTTAGTGAGATTTTAATATATTGTTGTTGTTTTACATTGTTATGTAAAACCGAAAACTGAAATAAATTATGAAGGAAGACTCAAATATTTTTATATGAAATATTTTAAACAGTATAAACTAATTTATTTTCTTCTTGTAGCTTTAGGTTTAGGATAAACGTCATGTTCATTTGCTTTCGAATACCTTTTCAAAATTAGTGTATCTTCATCTTTAGGAATAACACAATGGTATTTTAAAGTACCATCGATAGTCTCTGCTTTAGCGAATAATGATTGTACTTTTTCTGCAGTTAGAATACAATCTTCTTTTGTACTAAAAAATACCATGGTTTCTGTAAAATGCTCATTTGTCCATTTATACATAACTTCTGCAGTCTGTTTTTTTTCTTTTGATGACATCACTGTGTGACAGTGAAAATACACTTTTGTCGAGACCTGGCACAAGTTTTAGGTCTAGTAAAACTAAGAAAAATGGTATAGGGGAAATTTCACATACACCCCTAAAATCTCATTTTATGGACAAAAAACCTTTTTCGGGTCATTTATTCTAAACAATTACTCATAACTTTGCTAATTTTTTCGCATTTACAATTTTGTTCTCCTGTTTGAAAGAGCAAAAATAGAGGTTTTCGACCATGCATTGATAATTTTTTTTATATATAAACTGACAAGACTACAGTCAAAAGAATTATAATTTTTTGCATTTTTTTGCATTTTTTCAACTTTGAAGACAATTTTATGCAATTGTTTGAAATAGAAGAATCTTCTTTGCATAACATTACGAAAGTAAATTTAATTCCGCGTCGAATGAGCTGCTTTTGAATGAAATTGGATTAACATTGAGTGAGTTGTGTGGATTTTAAGATTTTAAAAATTTTTGTTTAAATTTGAATATGCTTCGCAGAGCTGTAACTTGCATCCGGAGTGCACCGTCGAACGTGAATTAATGATCATACAGACTTGCAAGATGCTCGACATTTCCTTAATCTCTTCAATCGGATCAGTCAAATTGATAAATTCATCAAATGATGTCTGATTAATCAGTCAGAAGTGTGTAATTGATTTCAATCAATGAATTTCCTATGGAAAATCAGTGAATTTGTTTTATTTACAGAGTTCACTGACTGAGCAGTAAAATTTTACTGTTTCTCAGAGGAATTTCCAGTGAGAAACCACTGATTCTCAATGAAGTACTTGTACACTGGTAATCACTGAAATTTCACTGATTCGATTAAGAGAGTAAAAAGT
>WNHD01003684.1:0-19098 GCA_011057455.1 Ganaspis sp. Gsp50
GTCTGTGTAAATTTTTTCATTTGCATTTTAAAAATATTCACTTGCATTATGTGCTCACTGATCTGACCCCTGCCCCCAAAATTTCTTTTCAATTACAAACTTCAAACGAAACATAAAATTTCTTTTGAATTACAACTTCATACGAAACAAAATTTCTTGTAAATTAAAAACTTCAAATGAAACATAAAATTTAAATAATTTGTAGCTACTCTCGAATGACAAGGGGCACTTTTTAAAATTCAAGATGGCGGATACAATATGGCGGACAATTTTCCAGAAATCGATCAGATTCGGTTAGAATTATAAGCTACAATTAAAAATGATCATTTGAATGTGTAGAATAATTTTACAAAGCCTTATTATGAATTATATGAAATTTTTGTTTATAAATGCTTATTATTACGCTAAAATTATTTAATATAAAAAAATAAATAAATGTAAAAAATTTTAACACAATTTAATTTCTTGTTTATAAATTTATAAATTTGCTTGTCAATAAACACAGTGATAAGAGAAAGAGAGACAGAGAGAAAGAGAGAAAGAGAGAAAGAGAGAAAGAGAGACAGAAAGACAGAGACAGAGACAGAGAGAGAAAGAAAACTTTTCAACTTTATTCGAGCACAGGAGAGTCATTAGTCTTTCATTTGCATTCTCGTGCCGACCTGGGAGTCTCATTGTAGATAGAAAACCCTTCTCTCTGTCTTCTTTGGGCAAAAAACAACACGTCATTCTATAGCTAACCACAATAAAATAGAAACTGATGAATACACTGTAAATGAAGAAAGCCAACTGAGACAATAGCATTACGAAAATGGTCTTTTTTTTAAGATACTTTTAAGATACTTTTAAGATACTTTTAAAATACTTTTAAGATACTTTTAAGATATTTTTAAGATACTTTTAAGATACTTTTAAGATACTTTTAAAATACTATTAAGATACTTTTAAGATACTTTTAAGATACTTTTAAACGAATTTCTAGGTTTCAAGTACCGTATTACATAATTCTTAGAATCAAATTATTAGTTATAAAATTAATTGATACTTCGATCAAGGAAGGATAGTAAAAACGTAAAACTATTTCTTATGTCCAATTTTAATCGTCATCAACGGTTCGTTGTTTTGAATTGACATCCTCATCGGGATTAAGTAACAGAATTTCGGAGTTTTTCCTGATAATATGCACAGAAAGTATTCATAAACAACTCCTTTTGATTGCAAAGAATTAAAAATAAATCTCTAATCAAGTTGAAACTATCATCAAACATAACCTATAATCGTTTGCCTCTAAGGTCCTTTTTTTAGCCGCGCGACACAATTAGAATTGTCTTTATCTAAACACCTGTATTTCCAGGAAGCCATTATTTAAATTTCTCAAACTTTTACAACATCCCTTTGTGTGAAATATTGGAGAAATATTTCAAATTACGTTTGACCTTGTAGTCTCACAAGGCACTTTCTCAATTTTTCTGCATCGATGGGAACTCTATTATATGCTTCAGGAAGAAAAATTAGAAGAATGTTCGGCATGAAATGAAAAAAGAATTGGGTCGCGAGGTCAAGTCACGTAATTGTAAAGCTGCTTTTGTTTAGATAAAAATGCTCATTAAAATCAGCTAACGCTCTTTGTTTATATGTTCTCTGCTTGTTACTATTGTTCACTTGTTAAAATTTGTTTGTTTTCAATTCCTTTGAGCCAAACTTTCTTTTTCACGGACATTTGAATAATTTATTTTCGTGCTTCTTACACGCGACAAAGCAAAAAAATATTTAATCTAGTCCGCCTAATCGGGTCCTCATCGGGATCGTATCAGTCCGTCTAAATTACATTTTAATCTAATTTCCAATCTCTTCTATCTAATCGGGTTCAAACTGGCTTCACAATAGACTGCTTCGATAATGCTTTGACAGTTTAAATGCTAGAATAAATTAAATTGTTTTATTTTTAAAAAATATTTTTTTAAATTTATTACAATCTGTCTAATCAGACGGATTAGTTCCTTGTTAGGACGTCTAAATGAAACTAAAGTCACTATTAATTCTAGTCCGTCTAATTGGTCCCTCATTAGAACCAAAATAATTTGCCTGGATTGCACATGTTTTTAATTGTCAGATGGTCTAATCAGGGCCTAATAGGGGCCTTATAGAGTCCAAATAGGGTCCTAATAGGGTCCAAATAGGGGCCTTATAGGGTCCAAATAGGGGCCTCATAGTGTCCAAATAGGGGCCTCATAGAGGCCAAATAGGAGCCAAATGGGATCCGCATTTACCGATCTAGATAAAATTTCTTTGATCTTCAAAAATAAAATAATGCAGTAAAAGTGGATAAAAAATTCTCCAAAAACAACTGATTCTTTTTTGTTGCAGACAAGTAGTACAAATTTATGGGGCGACTGGATGGGAGTAATGCACGGTGATGAAATAGAATACGTTTTTGGTCTTCCACTCAATAAGTCTCTCAAATACACCGACAAAGAGCGTGACCTAGCCCGGGAATTTCTATCAATCTATTCAAATTTCGCCACTCATGGGTAAGTCAAAAATTCAATTTCAATTTTTACCATTATTACCATTTTCATTTATAGTCAACCACCATTATGTTATTCCTTGTAAAAAAAACAACAAAAATGACCTATATTTTTTTTGCCTTTCATTAAAAAATGATAAAATTATTTAGCCTGTTCAGCTCTAAAGGTGACAACTCGTTTTTTTAAGGGTACGATAAATAGCAGACTGTTTAAGAAATCTTAATAAAATTTACAGGGTTTCTTTTTAGTTCAAAAACCTCAAAGTTGTCGGAGGTGTTTTCCAAAATATTGTAAACTTTAAATTTTAAAAGAAAAATTTTTATTCAGGAGTAATTTTATCAGGAGTGATTTTTACTCCTGATATTTTATTAAAATTAGCATATAATCGTCCTAAACAATCATGAGGAAGCAAAGCGTTCATGAAATTAGTATACTTTGTAACGTTCCTTCTCTCTTTTACTGTCTCTCTATAAATTAGAGAGAGAAAAGGACGCTACAAAAATGGCGACGTCAGCACCAATTTTGTGAACTCCACGCTTTGAGTTTACGAACTTCCATCGAAGCCCGTTTATTTTATTCGGAGGTCCTTCCTCCGGGCGCCTGGTAAAATTGGAAATCTACCCGGACTCCGACAGCAACAAACGGCACTAAATACAGCACAGCTAGTTCCACGCCGAGCGTGATACTCGAGAAAAGGGTCGTCGGTTCCGCCGTGGGAGAGAGGAAAAGGGGGGGTGACAGGCTAAACTATTGAATTTAACACTGAAACACGGTTGTTTTCAGATTTAAGAAACACTAGAAAACTTTATTTTAATAAATCCCAATAATGGAGAATCCTGCACTTCTCAGCAAGATGAAACAAAAGCAGCAAAAGCGGGTCAGCTGGTCGGCGTCCACAAATGGCGGCGTCCTCTCGACCCACGCTGTCCGGCTTCTTCGTACCTTTTCTGTGGTTCCGTCACCGAAAACACAAATCCCAGGTGAAGCAAGGAAACGGCCAATCACTAACCTTTCAACTGGTGGAGAACCTTGGAGTAATCCAGCTTTGGTTCACTCTGAATTTTTCGGTATTACCGCACACCTGTGTTTCGCTGGTGCTGTCGGGGACGGAAGCCAAACTCGTACTGAAGTCGTCTCGTGCGCGCCACCCACAAGCATGCGTGCGCGTCAGTTAGTAAGCTGAAGCCTCACTGGATGGAGCCACCTCTCGGTTCTGAGCCGTAAATTCTAGTCGGCAGCTTCAAGTTTGTATTTTGGGACTTTAATTGGCGCAGTGATTTTCGAGTGATTTTCGCCATGATTTTCTTTCCGACTGTTTTGTAATTCCTGTATCGTTATTGAGACGTCAGCTGTTTCAGTTTCAAGTAGAATAGGTCAATGTTTTTACGGACAGTTGTTGTCTATTGGGAAGCACTTTCTCGATTCGTGATTTGCCTCTTTATTATTTGTGAAAGTGTACTTTACAACCATTTTTCTAAATCTTGATGAACATTTGGCCAAATTGATAAAATACGAAATAGGGATAAATTACGTAAAATAAAAAAATTCATGTATAAGAGTGTAAAAATGTTCTTGAATTCTTGGTGTGCAAGTTTTAAATGACTATGATTTTTAAAGAAGGCTACAACTTTTTCATGATGTTATTGAAATGTGTGATTTAATATAGCTCTGTAGATTTCCCTGGCGGAGTTACTTTTGTCGTTACTTTAAAGCCGGGAGCACTTTGCCAGCTTTATTACACAATATGCCAGCGTCAAATTTTCGCTCGATTTACTCTACTGCATTTTTCAATGATCGACGAGGAACTTCTCCTTTGGGAATCCCTCTTTTAAATATTTCCACAGGAATAAGATTCCTTGCCATATATCTGTTAACACGAACTTTTAAAGAAAAATAAAAAAAAAACAATTTGCATAAAAAAGTACGATTTATTTTTACAGATTTATAGAAAAAGTTCGTTTGAATAAAATTTTGGTCAAGCCTTGGAAAAAAGTCAAAAATCGCACATTTTGAATACTTTCTCATTATTGATGAGAATGTAAAAACTTTTGTTCCATGCTAAAATGACTCCAATCGACTGTACCGCAATTGAAATATAATCTCTTAATTGCCTTTTTACAATAAACGGATTTTCGATGATTAAATGAATATTGATATTTTGTGTAAAAATGTAAAAAAATGAGACGCATAAGATAAATCGGATTAAATTAATTTTAAACCTTTTTTGGTATTTTTTATTTGATTTGATTGTTTTTATTCTAGTTTTTTGAAGGCTTAAGCGGGAGAATTAAAGAAAAGGATCCCACAACTTTGAGAGTGAAATTGCCCAGAAATGTGATAAACTTTAATGTCCCTAAATCTCGATCGATTCTATACTAGAGAAAGGTAGATTTCGAATCAGGCTCGTTAAAATGAAAAACTGCTCTTTCGTGACAAAGTCAAAGCCAATTTATCAACTTTCGACTGATTTCGAAACGAAAAACTTTCCTCGAATCCTTTTTTTTTATTTGTAGAAAAAGACTGTGTTTTCGAACAATTGGCCTATTTTTTGAAACCTATTTTTAATAAAGAAAAGAAAGCTGAAAATATGACAAATTTTTTGCAGTAGAAAAAAGGGAATAAGTTGCAAGTAAAATTTACAGAAAATGGATAAAATGTACTTAAAAAATGAGTTGAAAATTTTTTATGATAGTCTCTAAATTCGGGGAAAATTATTAAAGACATAAATTTTACTTAATAAAACAAAGGTGGAGAATAAAGGTAAAATTTTAACTGCTCGCGGTATCATTTTCTAATTTAGATTCCGAGTGAATAAAAGGGAATCGATTAAAATGTTCTCTCACAAAGGATAGGTATTTTATACAGTGGTCCCTGGTGTAAAATATGCGACGTACACGAATCACTTGGAAGCAAATATGTGTACGACACGTTTATGACCATTGATTTATTTTATCGAGTCTGTCTCATAAATCGCACTAAAATTGAAACTGAAATACGTGTCTATAAAATAAACAAAAATCACCAATTTCCCCTCTACTTTTCTGATTTTATAGTAATATTAATAATTACCCTATCACTCTTGATTATCAAGACACTTGCAACGATCCATAATAAGAGAGCTACCTCTCAAACGTATGGCTAAAAAAGATGCTATTTTTACGAATTTTTTCCAACTAAACAATTAATATTTTTACAACATCGATTTAATATCTATGTCCAGAAGTCTGAATTAAGACAGAGGTATTTAAAAGAAACGGTTGTAATTTTAAAGATCTTGAAAATATAAATAATTATTTAAACTAATTCGGTAAAATCGCTTATTAGTTATAACGAATGCCAAATACTGCCCTTCTAAATTTTTTAAAGATTTTGCAAAGATTCATGAGTCCAGAGAAAAGACGGAAAAGAGGAAAAAAGGCTCACTAACAAGGGTCATTTAAAACGAAAGTAAATTGCGTCAGTTTGTATGCAAACGCATTTAGCTGTATTCCTTCTCTGGGAAATGGAATGTATGATGAAAAATGCACTTTTTCAGGGACCGTGCAAAACATGTGACGAGAATTTTTCATCAGGAGCATTTCTCCGTCTCCAGGTTCTCATAAAGGATACTCCATAACAATCCGGAAATATCCCTGCAACGCTTGCTAGCGGGCCCTTTCTCAACCTTTGATAAAGCTCCAACCGTCACACAGATATTTTTTCCAACATGTCTCATTTTCCCGTTCCCTTTATTCAGCTCACGAAGCATACAAAGAATGAATAATAGGCTCCTTAGAAACTCTATTTTACATGCTTTTTTAAATTATCTTCCACTTAAGTTCTCATAATTAAAAGAAAATGTATTTTCTACACATTTGTGAGTAAAAATTTGATAATCCACGCAATATAGTTCGAAAAAGTACTTTTTGTACACTGGGGTGCATAAAAACTTGATTTGCTACACACTAGGGCGTAAAAAGTACTTTTAGCTCCCTAGGGTGCGTCAAAACTCAACTTCCTACACACTAGAGCGTATAAAAAGTACATTTAGCTCCCTAGGGTGCGTAAAAACTCGACTTCCTACAATCTAGGGTATAAAAAGTACTTTTAGTTCCCTAGGGTGCGTAAAAACTCGACTTCCTACACACTAGAGCGTAAAAAGTACTTTTAGTTACCTAGGGTGCGTAAAAACTCGACTTCCTACACACTAGAGCGTAAAAAGTACTTTTAGTTCCCTAGGGTGCGTAAAACTCTTCTTTCTACACACTAGAGCGTAAAAAGTACTTTTAGTTCCCTAGGGTTCGTAAAAACTCGACTTCCTACACACTAGAGCGTAAAAAGTACATTTAGCTCCCTAGGGTGCGTAAAAACTCGACTTCCTACACTCTAGAGAATAAAAAGTACTTTTAGCTCCCTAGGGTGCGTAAAAACTCGACTTCTACTTTTAGAGCTCTAGAGTGCGCCCTCAAAATAAGATGCTAATTAATAAAGTTCAAATTTTTTTTTAATAGACATCCGATTTATATGAGAATCATTAATTGTTATGGAAAGTAATTTCTGTTTTATGGGATTTTTTAACAAAGGGATTTTCGTCTACATCACATTGATTGACCTTCTTTCAAAGGTTAATTGCTCGTAAGCGCAATTAGACTTCCATCTTCTGAAACTTCAGTGTACTGGAATATAGCAGATAATCGAGATCACGGTAGATGAGGCAAGTTCTCGCTTTCAAAATTAATCGCTCCCAAGTCATGGCCTTCTTCCGTTCGACCCAGAGAGATTTTCCTCACATTTTACCAGACAACGGTCAAAAATAATATAATATTAATACAAGATTATAATTGAGTAGTTATTTATAGATGAGGGAGTGGTTGGAATAAAAAACATTAAAGAATGATGAATAATAATGAATAAAAATAAAACAAATAAATATAATGAATAAAAATAATAATGAAACACAAAAAAATGGATGAGAAAAAATAATAAAAATTGATGAAATGAAAACAAATTAAGAGAATCAATCATTATTCTAGTTTTAATAAAATCATAAAAAAAATATTGTTGATAATAATAAAAGGAAAAATTGTTAAGAAAAGTTTTTAATCTTAAAATTGGGTAGCTTTATTTTCTGGGATTTTACGAAACGGTTGTGCAGTGTGATGATAAAGTATAGTCTAGGACTGTCATAAAAACCATATGGAGTCATGAAAAGAAAATGAATTTAAGTGACATCGATTTTTCTAGAACTTAAAGGACTTTTGGTATTTTAGGTCACTGAGCATAATGCCAGAAGTCGCCATTTTGAATTATTATTTTCCAATGTCATATTTAAATTCAAATTTTAAAGCAACTCTTGTGCTTCAATTTTCATAAAAATCCTACAAATTCCGGATATTTCGATCCGACGTTTGCCATACGCCATTTTCAATATTTTTAAATTCCAGTCTCGGTTTTGAAAGATTTTTAAAAGCCAAAAGACAAGAATACAAGTTTGTAATAAAAATGTCAATACACTTCTTTGTTTAACATGCCGTTTTTTTGGAAACTTTTTCTTTTTTGAAGATGGAATTTTTATGTGATGATTAAAAAATGTTTACTAACAAAGCGTTAAGTTGAAAGAGTCATTAAGATTTTAAAAGAATAATGTAATTCAAATTTTTCTGGTGTTACAAATTGATGCTAGATAAAATAGTATAAGTCTTAGTAATAAAAAAAAACCCAAGAAAATAAAGAATGATAAAAAAGAAATTCGAAATAAATTTAAAAAGCAGAAGCGAATTTACAGAAACAAAACGTATCGATGCGGGGAGCCGATAGAGACTGCGCTTCTTTAACCGCGAGAGCCCCTTTTATACCTTACAGTACCCGCCTCTTTTGCGCGACGAAGTAGCGCCCCTGCCGTCGAGCAACGCAACTACAGGATAGTATAAAAAGGGTCCTCCCGACACGAGAGACCTCAGTCTTCATCGGCTCGTTGCTCCGCCTCGAAAATTGATGTCATTTAATAAATTATTTGCAAACTGTTACAATTTGTCCATTACGATCATCAGAATCCTTTCTAAACCTTCAAAAATAATTTGAATAGCTTTGTTCAAAAGACAAAATTGCAATCAGCAAAAAATTCGAAAGTGTATTTTTGTTAACAAAAAGCAAATAGTTCATATAATTTTAATTCTTAAATTATTATATATTCCGATATTTATTAATATTATTTTTCAACAAAAATTATTAAAATATTGTTTAAAAAAACGTTCGACTTTTATGTAACCTAATCTAAAGAATGTGCAATTGATTTCTTGTTCTTTTTTGGATTTTTTCAGAAAACCAATAGAGAGCGAAACGGAATGGCCACCGTATACGAGAAATGATCCTCGGTATTTTATTTTAGACGCCGAAAAGACCGGCATGGGAAAAGGTCCTCGTCTGACCGGCTGCGCTTTTTGGAACGAATTTCTTCCTCGACTAAAAGGAGTGCCTGGTACGTGGAATTTTTCCATCCTTTTCACTGTTTTTCGTCATTTTACGAGGTTCCCTTTGCATTTTCTTTAACTAACCTTTTCCGGTCGAGTCTGCAATTCTTCGTCAATCTCCTACACGAATAGATCAAGTTTTTTTATTCATTCAAATATTACGTGTTTTTTAATTGTCTTTTACGTATTTTATTAATTTCTTTTTTATTCATAAAAATTTTGCTACTGATTTAAATATTGAAATTGTTTGGATTTAAACTGGACACGGAATTTTCTGATTTCATAATTAATTTTCGTATTAACCGGTTATAGGGAATAATTATTTTCAATTTAAAATTAGTATTCTAATTGAAATAGTATTTTAGATTTACGTACTTTTTCTGGACAAAGTATTTAATAAATTGTAAGACAATAAAAACTGAATCTGCAGAAATGAAAAGTCAACACTGAAAAGTATGTCAGGAGCTTATTAGCTGGAAAAATATGTCGCAAAGTGAATAATCTTGTGACCCTTTTAAACGTCGTTAGTCTTTCGTCGCCTGTGTAATCTTCGATTCTTATCCAGATTTTCAGATATCCTTGCTAGTAACGGTTTGCTTAATAAATAATTCAAATCTCGAAATCAATAACGGAACTCTCGTTAAACTTCTCTTTGATATTCGAATCAGTATCCATTTTTTAAATCTTTGAAATCACTCTAGTCTCGTTAATCATTCCCTTTTATCTTAGAAAATCGAATATTTAAATGATTCACTTAAATTTCTTTTAATACAAAAAATTTGGAATTCTAATCTAGATTTGGCATTTTCAATCTAAATCAGAAAATTTTTCAAAATTCTTTTGTACGCTAAACTAAAATTTTTAATATTCGCTAATAAATAAAATACAAACCAAATAGTACAAAAATTCGAGAAGTGCTTGTCTGGAAAATTTGGAAACTTAATATAAAGTGGATCCTTTCCCAAAAGTCTAAGATTTCCTTTTAAGATAACAAGGCAGTGACAAAGATTTAATATCAATTTTTTCTGACTTACGGAAAAAGTTTTGTCTCTTTCCCTGATTTAGTTAAGTTCATTTTATGTAGATCTATTCAAAATTAAATGAAAAATGTAAAAAAAGTTGTAATTTAAAAGAAAACTTTTTAAAATTATTTTTTTTTCCCATGACATTGACAAAATGACTTCTCTGGCACAGTTTATTTTCACTGAAATCTCCTAATTTTCCTGACTTGTGGCAACCTTAGATAAATTGGTAAAGATTAGCATTTAATAACTTTCGAAGAAAATACCTTGTGCTAACAAGACCGAACAATGATGAAAAATGTCTTTGTCCTTCAGACATTTTCAAGTGAATACTCTGAAATGCTTTCGGTTTGTTAATTTTTTGGCAGTTAAATCCTGACAAACAGCAGGAATTTAAAAGTCAATTAAACAGCCAATTGAAGAGTCCCGTTAGCACTTGGTAAAAATCCTTGATTTTTCACTTCATCCCTGAAGTGTTGGCACACTTTTTGGAGATGTATTTTAACTTTCCCGTCGGTTGTCTGGAAGTGTGGTCTGGCGTGGTCAAGCTCATACTGCCGGTGTCATGGTATCGACGCTCCCACCCAAGCGTCGCTCAGACTGTAGTTACTGTGCGTCTAAATGGATGGCGCCACTACCTTCTATGACGCTTGGAGCAGACGATCAGTCGTTTCGTATTAACTCCAACTAAAAGAGAGACGGGAATCTGTTGACAAATCTTCACACTTCTGAAATCTTAAAGTATTGTTACAAATCAGCTCAGCCAACAAATTAAATAATATTCGCACGGAATTTGAGAATTATAAATTCATTTTTTGACGAGACCGTAAAGAAGCTATTTTCATGACGAGTTTATTAAAAACTACCGAACACCAAAAACCTTCTCCCGAAAGAATTAAACGTTTCCGAATCTCAGACAATTTAGAATATTTATTTGCGGAATATTTTGAGAAATATTTCAAAGTCAATTGGGAAATGATTTCGAATTTCTTGTACTATTTGGCAAGACTTGTAATGGTGACGAATTCTCAGACTAATGGATTAAAAAAAGCTTTACAAATTTCAGATCCTGAACCAGAAGCATGCAACAGGGTGATTGCATCGAGTGTCTCGGCAGGTGCAAATAGACTTATCTCGAGTGTGAGATCTGCTCTTATCTTGTTGCTTCCTACCCTGGCAATCACCTCGATCATGTAAAAAAAATCGACAAGATGACCCTTCCAGTAGTAAGAACCAAATCAGGCGGAAAGATCACCCCGCAGGCACGGACTTCCGCTTCAAGATGGACGTCCAGGTGCTTTTACAATCTCCACTCAAGGATCAGATTCGCCTAGGAGAAATGAAAGTTTCTATGTGGGGAACAAGCAGAGTTCAAAGGAACGAAAGAGCTGCTTTGAATTAAAGAAAATCGAGATGTGAAGATCCAAAGTCGAAATACCTACTATAAGAATGCGACGCTATTTTCAATTCAATCAAATTGATTCTGCAAATGCCCACCGTTGCGATTTATAAAAGTTTCATAAGGAACGAAACGGGAATTTTGATTCCCTGGTTTTTGAGCTGGAAAACAAAGATCAAAATAGTGTTAGGCTTTAAACTTGAAATTTGCAAGGAAGAACTTGTTTTTTTTTTTTATAGAGAATACCGAAAGTGCTTCAAGTTGCGATAGAAGCACTCACCAAATATTATTTTAATTAGCGCTCTAGAGAAAAATTTATATCTTTTTCCATTTGAAATTTATTCATCCCCTTTCCAGAAATTCAATTTCAAAAAATCAACACTGCAATATGAAAAAGTTTCAATTTTCCAAAGGATTATAATTGATGGAATTTAATCAAGGGCAAAGATGTTTTTTTCTTCGTTGAAAGGAAAATCCTTTGAAGCAAAAATTCGTCTTTTGATCCTTCTAGGAATGAATTTTTCTCAAGTGAGTTCATTTCCATAGACTAGATTTAATTACAGTTTAGTTTAAGATTAGAGGATTTTTACTAGAACTTGAGAGAGTTTCCTTTGGGAATGTTACGTTTGATTATTTGTGCCCGGAAAGGGCAAAATTGTGTTTCTCACCGCGCACCACCACGTGTGTCTCTCTCTCTCTGTGATTCCTAGATTTTCCTAGATGTGCTTTTCAATTATTCATCCTGCACTCAAGATCCAACTGAAAAAGAGCTACAACGCGTATTGCGTGATTGCACTCTTATTCATAAAATAAGATGCAATTTTCTATACGTTGATGAATTGATTAAACACGAGGTATAATCATTACGAATTAGGAATGAGGTCAATTGTCATAGTAATAATGCAGGGTTTACTCTCCCATTCATTGCGAACGGATCAAATTTACCATTTTTTATTAATTACCAATCAAACAATTCTGCTGATGCAATAAAATTATAATTTAAAAAATTATAATTTAAATAAACAAAATAGTCGAATAATCAAAATTTTTAGCAACTAAAATAGAGACGGACCTGGTTAATTTGAATTTCTCAAGAGGGAATCATCATCGTTTTAAAAAAACTAATCAGGCGAGGGTGGGGATCGGATTCTGCGCTCCAATCAGAGAACCGAGTGCGCGCTCCAATTAGAGATCTGAGTCCGCTCTCCAAGGGGAGAACTGACTCAGCGCTCCAATCGGAGAACCGACTCTCAGCGCTCCAATCAGAGAACTGCGCGTCAGTAGTTGCGCAAAGTTATGTCGCTTGAAACTTAGGAGCTGATTTTCGGTCCGGACGTTCGGATCAAGCATTGGATTTTTGGTTTCTTTGTCTTAAAGATGTTAAAATTGTAAATTGACGCCGTTTCGCAATGTTTGGATTGGAAAAAAGCTAGAGAACCAATAAGTGATGTATATTATTATAAAATGAACATAAATATATTATATATAAATAAAAAATATACATAAATATATGAATATAAAAAAAATATATATATAATGTTAAGCAATGTAAATAATATGACATTCGACTTTGAGTGAAAATGTAATACGTACGATCTATATTTAGGCGTTCAGGCAGACTTTAAAATTAAGTGATAAGGCATCAGTGTAATTTGCTCCGAGAAGTAGGTCGATGATCGACGACGTTAGTTCTAAAAGTTATAATAGAATATAATTATTAAGCGAAGCCTAATTTCTGAGGCGTGGCGTCGGGACGCTGCGCCAAGAAAATTAATTAGGACGCATTTGTTAATTGCGAGGACAGTTTTGAAAATTTTAAATGCAAATCAAATGTTAAACTGAATTGAATCTTTCATTTATGTTTCTATTCCCCTCTTTTATTTTCCCGAATTTTATTTTTTTTTAATTTTTTAAATGATTTTTTTTTATTTGACACGTTCTCATTGTAATTTCTTTTGTATATACTTCTTCAAATTTATTTTTATAATACTTTTCTTATTGCGTTAAGAAAAAATGTTTTTGTTAATTGAGAGTGGTTACACTGTGTATACAAAAAAATATTTGTTTACTGAGTATCGTTACACTTTGTATGCAAAAAGATATTTGTCCATTGAGTGTATTTACACTTTGTAAGCAGAAAAATATTGTTTTATTGAGTGTGATTACACCATACGGATTGAAATAAGCGGTTATCGGTATACTTTTCAAAACGCTGCCTATTGCGCCTGCGCGGAAATTTGAGGCCAGTACTACCAAATTAAAAAGAGCAGTGACGCGTTCATTTCGGTCGAGAAATGACGCGCTTAAGTTGGCAAAACTTATCACAAACTTCCGCGCATGCGTTAGCAGAATCAATAAGCGTTTTTGAGCACCAGATTCCGTAATTTGTTCATTTTAATAATAATTTTGAATTTTTTAACTTTGTAATTTTATTTTTGTACTGAAAACATTTTTTCATAAAAGAAATTTGTCATTTCATTTTTTTTTTTATATTTTCTATATAAATTTTATTATTTTTTTTATTGTATTTTTTTAATGTATTTTTTTTATTGTATTTTATTGTATTTTTTTTATTGTATTTTTTTAATGTATTTTTTTTATTGTATTTTTTATCAAGCTCTTTTTTATAAACCTCGTGAAGGACAAGGCGTTGTGACACGATTCTTCCATTTGGTACATATCACCTATATAGGTATACATACAGGTAAAGATAAAAGTATGATTAACGAAAAAAAAAAGATTCTTGTATTGTTAATCTAGAATGCTCGATCGGATTAATATAATTGTAACTATTTAAATATAATTATAAATAATGTAATAAATAAATAATATAGGTTTATGTAAATATACATAGTATAATTCGGTATTTTCATCAGATGACCATCATAAGGCTTATTTTCTATAAAATTATTAATGAAAACTGAAACTCTCCTGTGGAAATCTCAGAAAGGAAATTTTACGGAAAATTCGTTGAGATAACAGAACGGAATTTTCCCGACCGAGGTAATAAGGAATATATTGCATCCGGTGCATCGATCCTCGATTCCATTAGCTCAAGCCAAAGTAGAAAACTGATAGTTAATCTGATCGAGAAATTACCCCAGAAAAACTTTCCTCAACTGAAACACCATTTGATAAAGATTTCATTAAAAATAAACGAGAATTTTGTTCATAGATCAATAATCATTTGTCCTCTGTTAAAATTTCTAAATTGAAAATTAATTCTTTCTAAACTTTTTTTTTTGTTCCTTGATCTCTGTTTATAAAAAAATTGTCAATTTTTTTTTGTTTCTTTTTCTACAATGCGCGCATATTTTCAAATACAAAAAGCGATAAACGACCGAAAATAAATTGCCAAAAAATATTTCTATAAAATTTCCTCTCAGAGGGAAAAAGTTTCCAGAAATTTCCATCCCTATGGAATTATTTTTATGTATAAATAATAGATGCAATGTAGGCATGACATTGAAAATGTCAAAAATATCGTGAGCGAATTTCCCTTTTTGGTATAAATGTAAAATTTAAGATAAGCTTTTTTGTTCTTTTGCACAAAATTATGCGAATGACAATGCACTGACAAAATTTTTTTTTAAAAAAAAGGAAAAACTATGAATAGGTAAAGCAGTTGTAAAATTTTTTAGTATTTTTATTATTAAGAAAAAAAAATATTCAGTGATAATTATTATTTTTATTATTATTGATTATTGATTATTATTGATTATTTTATTATTTTTGATGATTTCTTTTTCTCAATCCAGGCAAATGTTTAAAAATTGTAATCAGAAAAATAAAACAAGTTTACAAAAATGTACGCAAGTAGAAATATTTTCGAAAAATTTGAAAATAAATTATTATAACATTAACTATATAAAAAAATATTAATAAATTTAAAATTACAGAGAAATCAAAACTCAAAACCTGTTTTAAAATTTTCCAAAATCGTGCCTGGAGAAGTTTAGTATCGACGCGATAAATTGAAATGATATATTGAATTGGAATTGTTGAACAAAACAAAACAAAAAAGAATCAATTTATTAATCGACACAAAATATTCTAGAATTTTTAGGATTTTACTGTTTTAAGAAAATTAATGTAGAAAGAAATGTTTCAAAAGCAGTGTGTTTATCTATTGATATTATTTTTAAATTCTAGAAAGTCATTTGTAAATACAAGCAAGTATCTTTCTTAGGAAATCATAAATTTTTTGCGCAATATGCAAAAAAAAATAAATCGCCTTTTTTACACATTGTGACAAAAAATGATCCCACATATCATTAGTGTTGGTAAAAAGAGTCATAATTTTAGCATTAGTGCCTCGATGTTGTGCATGAAAACAATTTTCACGATTTTTAGCGTTATCATTGTTGTTAAACAATAAAAAAAATCCATGGCCGCATTTTGCCATATAAATTTTACAATCGATAGAGTCATTTTGTTTATTTTATTGTTTGAAAAGTAGGAAAAAATTTTCATTTTTCTAGAAAAGAAACCAAACATATTTTAATAAATTTTAATAAATAATTAAAAACATATTTTAATGTTATCATGACTTTAATCAATATTTTAATAACTTTAAAATTTTGTAACAAATATTTTCTTTATTTATTCTGTAATTTTTAGACTCCAATATATTGAAATACATTATCTCTATTTTTACACTTTTACTTTTATTCCTACATTTTTCATTTATATTTATAAAATTAAATAATGTTTCACTTATTTTTTCTTACAAACTGACTCTATTGTACAAATTTTGCAGAGTTTCGTCCGAAAAAATGGAATATTTCATAATAGATGCATTAAAAGGAGTTAAAAGTTATAAAGTATAACTTTAAGGCCATGTCCAAGAGTTTGGATGATAATCTAGGGATCTACTTTTATCTGTTTTTCTCCGTTGGTTTTCAAAAAAAAGAAAATAATAAATTAAACATTCATGACATACTTTGAGGTTTTCTAAAACGATTCCTGAAGTTTCAAAGCCATATCTTTTTTAATTTAAGCGCAAGTAGTTTCACAAAAATCAGTCGATAAATCTACTACTACTTATCGACATATTTTTGTAGAACTAATTGCACTAAAAAAATAGATATCGCTTTAAAATTACAAGAATTATGTTAGGAAAACTTGAAATATGTAATTTTCTATTTATTATGTTTGATAAATAACGCCAGGGAAAAGAAAGATAAAGGTAGATCCCTAGATTATCATTCAGGATCTTGGACATGACCTTAAAAAATTAGATTAGCTTTTAGAAGTTTCTGAGCTTAGAAATAAAAAAAAGTTGAATCACCAAGAGTTTACAAATTCAATTAATAAAAAGTCAAATAATTAAAGAATTGAAAAATAATTGAATGCAAAGAAAAAAATCAATCATTTAAATACTGAATCATTTTTTTTTGTAAGTAGAATTTGATTATAAAAAAGAATTTACCAGACACTAAATAAGAATAGACAATTACTTAATAAAAAATTCGCAAGCCTAAAAGATTGTAAAATTTCAATTAGAGATTTAGATTTTAATTAATTTTTTTAAAATTAGAGATAAAAATCGAAATTCCCCAAAGAAAAAATTCAAGAATAATAAAAAATTATTTTCCTAACTATTGTATGAATTTCCACTAAGTTTGACCAGTAGTTGCATATTCCTCTAATTAAACTATTCGACTTGGTGTGAAAGCACGCTTCGGCAAATTGACAAATTTATTCTGCCGCGAAATTGATTGATTCGATTCCGGGGCAATTTTGCAACGTCAGTTGCGATTATCACTTCTACAATAAAATTATTATTTTTATTAATATTTTATCATTAGAATTATTATTATTTTTAGCATTTTTTTAATATTCTTTCGTGATTTTCTTGTGCACTATTAAAAATGTTTTTTATCACTCGCATGAGTGTAAAAAAAATCGCGCAACGTACCTAATAGCAAAGACAACAGGCTAAGTCACTTTTTAATGTAAAAAATATATATGTGTTCGATATATATAAATATACCTGTTCGATATGCGATTCTATGTAAAATGGACATTTGCAAAAATAATTTAGCTCCTCTGTAAAATCAATTTCAATTGACGAGATTTTCTCATTTTCAGACAATTTCATAACTTTTATATTATTTTATTTCATTATTATTTTTATTACATTTTTTTGCACCTTTTTATTATTTTTTTGTTTCTCTTTTTGTTTTGTTATTGTTTTGTTTTTTTTGTGCTTCTTTTGTTTTTCTTTTTTTTTACTAAAGAGTTTTGCCCTTTTGTACGCTAAATAAATAGTCTTTCATTATGCAACTAAATCGATTTCTAAACTTTAAATTGCAAAAAAATCGTAACTTCATTTTCAATAAAAGTTAAATAAACTTTTACTCAAAATTTGTTTCCCAAATTTAGTTTTGAAAAGTATTATTATGCTTTTGATTTCAGTCTTGAACAAAAGTTATTTTTCCCGCAATTTTAAGACGATGTCCAAGATTCTTAATGATAATCTAGGAATCTACTTTTACCTGCATTTTTCCTGAAATTGCTTTGTGAAAATAATAATAATTCAAACATTCAAGACACACTTGAAGGTTTCCTAAGATGACTTACGAAGTCTCACAACGATATCTTTTTTAATTTACGCGCAATTCGTTCCACAAAGATAAGTCGATAAATTGAATCCTGATTTATCGACTTACTTTTGTGGAACCAATTGCGCAACTAAAAAGATATCGCTTTGAAACTTCGCAAATCGTTTTAGAAAACCTTCAAGGGTGACATGAATATCTGTCAGATTATTGTTTTTACAAAGCAACTTCGGGAAAAATGGATAAAAGTAGATCCCTAGATTACCATTCTTAATCTTGCTCATGACCTTAATCTTGAATAAATTTTGTTTATCAATTTTAATCTTTATAAATATCATTGTGCTTTTCATTGCTTTTTTATTTTCTTTAAAATGTTACGAAAAACAAGTTTGTTAATCATTTATTTATTTCTCTATTTTTTTGTTTTTTTTTGTTTATTTTTTTGTTTTTTTTTGTTGTTTTTTTGTTTTTTTTTTTGTTTTTTTTTGGAGAAAGCCTTGTCATTTTAAAAATAAATATATTGTAAATTGGGCCTAAAATGAGAAGAAGGCCATTAGCACAATGCACTGTTTCATACACTTTTAGGGCCTTTCGAGTGTCACGTGTAATATCCTAGCCGGCCTATTTATCTCCATAAGTCGCTTAGCCATTAAATGGCTATTAAGAATGATTTCGTACCAACCGATCGGAATTTGTGTAAGACACGCAGAGAATTTAATACGGCAATTAATTATTAAATTTATGATAATAGAGGAATCTTTATAACGTGATAAAGGACCTTCAATAAATTCCAAAAATTTCCCATGTCAAATTATTCAAATTTTTCCCGTTTTTATATATGTAAATAAAATTTTTCTTTTTTATAAACAATAGTACTTTTTAGATGTTTTTTCTTATATTTAAAATTTTTTTAAGAAGTATTTATAAAGCTTTTGTAATTTTTTTTTTCAAAGCAGTTCTAAACTTTATTTTTTGAAATTTTGAAAAGCTTTTAAAATGCTAAAAATGCTACAAAAGTTGTAGGCATTTTTTTAATTTTTAAAAGTTAGAGAACAACTTTTTTGAAATTCTTAATATTTTTATTTTTTTAAAAGCTTACTTAGCTTTCTTTTAAATATTTCAAGTTTCAGTAATTAA
>WNHD01003685.1:0-26820 GCA_011057455.1 Ganaspis sp. Gsp50
TACGTTACGTATTATTACATTAAATAACATTACGTTACGTATTATTACATTATACAACATTGCGTTACGTATTATTACATTAAACAACATTACGTTACGTATTATTACATTATACAACATTACGTTACGTATTATTACAGTATACAACATTGCGTTATTTATTATTACATTATACAATATTACGTTACGTATTATAACATTTAATAACATTACGTTACGTATTATTACATTATACAACATTGCGTTACGTATTATTACATTATACAACATTGCGTTACGTATTATTACATTATACAATATTACGTTACGTATTATTACATTATACAAAATTACGTTACATATTATTAAATTATACAGTAAGGAAGTTTTGAAACCAGCCAGTAGAAAACGTCAGAATAGTCAGACAAACACAGTAAAATAGATTTCAAACCAGTCAGTAGAAAAAGCAAGTATAGTCAGACCAACGCAGTAAGACGGAATAAAAAGTAGAAAAAAATATAGTCAGACAGACGCGGTGAAACATAATAAAAAGTAGAAAAAGGAAATATAGTCTGACCAAGGAAGTAAGACAAAATGAAACAGTAGAAAAAGCTAATATAGTCAGCCAGACGCAGTAAAACAAAATAAAAAGTAGAAAAAGCAAATCTAGTCAGACAGACGCAGTGAGACAGAATAAACAGTAAAAAAAGCAAATATGGTCAGACAGACGCAGTGAGACAAAATAAAAAGTAGAAAAATCAAATAGAATCAGGCCGACGCAGAAACACAAAGTTAAGAAGTAGAAAAAGAAAATATAGTCAGATCAAGGTAGTAAGACAACATGAAAGAGTAGAAAAAGCTAATATAATCAGACAGACGCAGTGAGACGAAATAAAAAGTAGAAAAGGCAAATCTAGTCAGACAGACGCAGTGAGACAAAATAGAGAGTAGAAAAAGCAAATGTAGTCCGACATACGCAGTGAGAAATAGAAAGTAGAAAAGGCAAATCTAGTCAGACAGACGCAGTGAGACAAAATAGAGAGTAGAAAAAGCAAATGTAGTCCGACATACGCAGTGAGACAAAATAGAAAGTAGAAAAAGCAAATGTAGTCAGACAGATGCAGTGAGACAATAAAAAGGAGAAAAAGCAAATATAATCAGACCGACGCAGAAACACAAAGTTAGAAGTAGAAAAGGAAATATAGTCAGACCAAGAAAGTAAGACAAAATTAAAAAGTAGAAAAAGCAACTGTAGTCAGACAGACGCAGTGAGACAATGAAAAGGAGAAAAAGCAAATATAGTTAGACAGACGCAGTAAGAGAGATTTAAAACCAGCCAGTAGAAAAGGTTAGGATAGTCAGACCAACGCAGCTAAGGAGGTTTAAAATAAATCAGTAGGTATAGCAAAAATTGTCAGACCACATGAAGCATTAGTTTGCTTCTTCTATTGTCTTATTTTCAAAATTTTTTGCTGTGTTTGTCTGACATTGCTTGCTTTTTCTACTGACTGGTTTTAAATATTTCTTACTTCGTCTGTCTGACTACATTTGCTTTTTCTACTTTTTGATTTATATGTTCTCTTATTGCGTCGGGCTGACTATGCTTACTTTTTCTACTTGACTTTACTTCTCTCTTACTGCGTTGGTCTGACTGTGCTTGATTTTTCTACTGTCTGGCTTGAAATCTTAATTACTGTATATTATTAAATTACATATAAGATTATACATCATTATTATTCATATTTTAAGTTTATACATCATTACATTACATATTATAAGATTATACATCATTATATTATATATTATAAGATTATACATCAATATATTACACATTATTACATTACACAGCGATCGCATTCTTCATTATTTGCCAATTGTTCATGAATGCTTTCAATCTACAACACTTTGAAACATACATAGTTTTAGTTTAAAATGCCTTTATTTCAGTCGAAATTAAATTGCTTTTATACTACTCGAAACTAAAATGCCCTTATACTACCTGAAAATACCTTTATGTTACTGTAAATGTAAATGCTTTTAAATTTCAATGATTCTTAATTTAAATGGAATTAATTTTTGACATACCAGCATGCTTTTTGAATTCTAGATAGAAGTGTAATAAAATTGGAATGCAATGAAATTCTCGCGCTTTTACAATTTGAATGAGGGGACATTTTTAATAATAAACACTTCATAATCTATTTATCAGCTATTTTTAAAAGATTTCAATATTAAAATGCATTATATTCGATACAATTGACAAAAGCGTACTTGAAAGATCATGGGAGATTTCAGTAGAAAGAGTAAGTTATAGTCAGACTAAAGAACTCGTTCTTGTAGACTCTCTTTTTAATTTCTCTTGGTTAAAAAAACAATTTCTTGTTTTAGGAAATAATTTTTTCTTTTAAAAAACAATTTCTTCTTTTAAAAAACAATTTCTTCTTTTAAAAAACAATTTCTTCTTTTAAGAAACAATTTCTTTTTTTAAAAAACAATTTCTTCTTTTAAAAAACAATTTCTTGTTTTAGGAAATAATTTCTTCTTTTAAAAAACAATTTCTTCTTTTAAGAAACAATTTCTTCTTTTAAAAAACAATTTCTTCTTTTAAGAAACAATTTGTTCTTTAAAAAAAAAAAAAAACAATTTCTTGTTTTAAAAAACAATTTCTTCTTTTAGGAAAGAATTTCTTGTTTTAAAAAACAATTTCTTCTTTTAAGAAACCATTTCTTCTTTTAAAAAACAATTTCTTCTTTTAGGAAACAATTTCTTCTTTTAGGAAACAATTTCTTGTTTTAAAAAACAATTTCTTGTTTTATGAAACAATTTCTTCTTCTAAAAAACAAATTCTTGCTTTAAAAAACAATTTCTTGAATCAAGTTGAAACTTAATTAAAGTTTTATCTGATTAGAGTATAACTTGATTAGAGTTTAAATTGATTAATTTTATGTTTAATGATCAAACATAACCTACAATCGTTTGCTTCTAAGGTCCCTTTCTTCGAAACAAATTTTTTAAAAATATATTTACATTTAATAATGTATAAATTATTAATAATTTCTATTCGTTAGAAAGTTGAAAAGACATAGAGGTGCATTTGAAAGAATGGAATTTACTCCCAATGGAATAAAAATGTTTAATGAATGTAATTTACTATGCTTATTATGCTTTGAATAATTACAAGTTTATTATATGATATTAACTTTGACTAATTCAACATGAATGCATAAATTAAGCTCCAAAATAAGAAGAAAATAATATCCATCGAGTGTTGAAATGTACTCTGTTTGAAGAACAAAGGCTCATAAATTGAAAACAAACTACCATTGTTCTGCTTTCAATAAACATAATAAAACCATCAAAATCGATAAATAAGGTAAAGCGCAACGTTTACAATTAACAGTAATTGGAAAATCGACAATTTAGAATGATTGAAACTTTTTACAATAATTAAATTTATTTTGCCGTACTTTGTACGGTTTCTGAATTCATGTGTTTTAATATATTGTATATAGGAATTAAATGGAAATTATGTATAAAATAGCGTGACCAGATCGTGAACTTTATCGATTATAAAACGAAAATGACGTGTCTACCGTCAATTACTTTTTGATTCTATGTTTCACGGCTGTTTTTTATTCTTAATTTTTATAAGATTTTCTAGTAGCACTTACACTTCATTTTCACAAATAACATGTTACTTAAATATCACAAGGCTTTGAGTTTTAACTTTCTGTTATGAGACTTTAATTCAAAAATGTCTTTTAATCGTACATTTTATTTCATGTTTGCTGTTGCATTTGTTTTTATTTTACATTTCTTTTATTTCATATTTGCTTTAATGTACTTTGATTATCCACTTTACTTTTATTTCTTTTTATTTAAACATTCATGTTTTTCTTTCTGTTCTACATTTTGTTCCACTTTCTATATTACAAATTCTAAATTAAAGATTCTACTTTACAGATTCTATATTACAGATTCTATTTCTACATTCACTTTCGCTTTCTATTTTACACATTCTATACAACGTTCTATATTCTATATTCTATATTCTGTATTATATTTTACATTTTTTTATACTACATTTTACATTCTATTTTCTATACTACGTTTTGCTTTATATTTCACATTCTATACTACTTTTTTAATATTATTTATTTGTTATACCTATTAATTTTTTATAAAAATCATATATTATTATTATTATTATTATTATTACTATTATTATTATTACTATTATTATTATTATTATTATTATTACTATTATTATTATTATTATTATTATTATTATTATTATTATTATTTTTATTATTATTATTATTATTATTATTATTATTATTATTATTTTTATTATTATTTCATTATTATCATATTTTGTCAATCACACTGATCTATAAATATATTGTATGCAATAAATAATACATTTTATCTTAATAGTTTCTTTTTGACCAAAAGTGAGTAGATTTTTAAAAAATTGCTGCTCATTATCTTTTTTAAGAGAGTCGATGGGTTAAAACTCGAATAAGTAGTTTAAAAACTCTCATAAAGAAGTGCATTAGATAAAACCTAGTTTTCTTCCTTCAGCCTCTTCACAGCATCTCTCATTTGCTTCCAGGACAATAAAAGTTTCATGCTCGTGTTTGACGTTGTTAAATAAATTATCCAGCTTCTAATTACGCTGAAAAAGTCGTGAGATAGTTCCAGGGGCGAATCGTCGAAGACTGAAAGACGAGACGAAAGAAAGCAAAATAAAAGGAGATGTCTTCCTTTTCTAGTCTCCTTCTCTTTTTCTCTCCTCTCGTGTTGTGTTCTTTCCTCAGTCTTTTTCTCTCTTGTGTCTTTTGCTCTCTTCAGTTCTTTTCTCTCTTCAGTCTTTTTCTCTCTTGTGTCTTTTTCTCTCTTGTGTCTTTTTCTCTCTTCAGTTCTTTTCTCTCTTCAGTCTTTTTCTCTCTTGTGTCTTTTTCTCTCTTGTGTCTTTTTCTCTCTTCAGTTGTTTTCTCTCTTCAGTCGTTTTCTCTCTTCAGTCGTTTTCTCTCTTTAGTTCTTTTCTCTCTTCAGTCTTTTTCTCTTTTCAGTTCTTCTCTCTTTTCAATCGTCTTCTCTTTTTAAGTTTTTTCTCTCTTCAGTCGTTTTCTCTCTTCAGTTCTTCTCTCTTTTCAATCGTCTTCTCTTTTCACGTTTTTTCTCTCTTTAGTTCTTTTCTCTCTTTAGTTCTTGTCTCTCTTTAGTTCTTTTCTCTCTTTAGTTCTTTTCTCTCTTTAGTTCTTTTCTCTCTTTAGTTCTTTTCTCTCTTTAGTCGTTTCCTCTCTTCAGTTCTTTTCTCTCTTCAGTCGGTCTCTCTTTAGTTCTTGTCTCTCTTCAGTCGTTTTCTCTCCTCCAGTCCTTTTCTCTCCTTCGCACTCTCGCTTTCCGTCATCCTTTATATTTGAATAAGATAAATGCTCGTTGGAAAGAGGACTCTTCTCCCACTTTTTCGCTCCTTTTTTGCAAACTCTCTTTTTACGCCTTAATAAATCGCTTCTAGCACGTCTAGAAGCTCTCGCTTTATAAATTTGACGGGCGATAGCTACCTATCTTCAACGACGTGGATCGTTGCTTTAACACCTCCATGTATACACGTACAGACTTTTAGTTCTTTAAATTCTTTAATCCCAATACATTAGTTTTCCCATATAGACTGCTTTTCAAATCTTAATCAGCGAACAAGTAAAAATAACTTTGAATCGAAATTTAAACCCCACTTTCACTCTGAATTGGTTCTAATGAATTAACGAGGTTCCAGTGTAGACCGAATTTTCAGCAAATCTGAAACTCTATTGGTAAAGGAATGATAAAGGAAATCACTATTCGTAGAGGAATGATAAAGGAAATCACTATTCGTAGAGGAATGATAAAGAAAATCACTATTCGTAGAGGAATGATAAAGAAAATCACTATTCGTAAAGGAATGATAAAGGAAATCACTATTCGTAAAGTTGACTAAAGATTTAATCATAGCTTCTATGAAAAAATAGGGCCTAGATTTCGACTCGAAATTTTAGCCAATTTTAATAACTGAACTTGATTAGAAATAAATGACCCCGTTATGCTTGTGCATGATATTTAGAGGTTATCTTTTGGTTAGCGAGGTAAAATGGTTTATTTAGAGAGCTATATATATGTATACGTAGAGTGTGTGGCGGGAGAAGGTTGAGAATAGGAAGAAAGTGCGAGAATAGATGGGAGGAAGAGGGATAAAGAGGACTAGAGTCACTGTTCTGGCTTCTCATAATGAAAGCAATGTGTCTTCATTTACTTGTTTGTTTCGCAGTAACGCGTGGTATAGGTACATATAATAGTAGCTAACGTGCATCCAGTAGTTGTAGCCAAGGTGCTAGTTCCTGGGAGTATATTATAGTGACACCGCCTAGTTACATGCATAGTGGCTGCTGGGACAATACTCCCGTCTCCACGATATCTCTCATTTGTAACCAACATCTTCTGTCTCCCTTAATCTTGCATTTTCTCTCCCAAACCCACCATCTTTAAAATTATTTATCACCCACCTCTGTCATTTTCATTTCAATAAAACATTTTCCTCGCACTCAATTACGCTACTTACAATCTGTATTTATTATCATCATTATTATTATTATCATCATCTTTATCATTATTATCATTATCATTATCTTTATCATAATTATCTTTATCATTATTATCATTATTATTATTATTATCTTTATCATTATTATTACCATTGTCATTATCTTTATCATTATTATCATTATCATTATTATTATCATTATCTTTATCATTATTATCATAATCATTATTATCATTATTATTACCATTGTCATTATCTTTATCATTATTATTATCATTATCTTTATCATTATTATCATTATCATTATTACTATTATTATCATTATTGTTATTATCATTATTATTATTATTTCGTGCAAGTTTTTTATAAATATTGTGTGGGACTTTGAATGACAAAATTCAGGAAACACTTGGAGAGCAGAGATTTAAAGTGTAGGATATTTTTTTCACCGTGAATGAATTTGTAGTATCTCTACTATGGACGTGTAACTTTCGCCACATCATTTTCACGTGAACTCCCTTGAGAACCGCAAGGTGAACAGTCAGATGAGTGAAAATGATGTGGTGAAAAGTTGCACAATTGTACCTCTGGTTGTACACTACAGGTGAAACTATTTATTTCCCTCGACATACTACAATGCACAACTTGAAGAAAAAACTTAATTTTCCCACATTAGTGAACAATTATACAATTGTTGAACGAGAGATTATTTTTAACGAAAAGTTAAGTGCAAACGAATAAGCAAAGTAAAGAGCGAAAACTTTCAAACGAATACGAAACGAATATGAATCGAATATTAAACGAATACGAAACGAATACGAAACGAATACGAAACGAATACGAAACGAATATTAAACGAGTACGAATCGAATACGAAACGAATACGAAACGAATATTAAACGAGTACGAATTGAATACGAATCGAATACGAAACGAATATTAAACGAGTACGAAAAGAATATTAAACGAATACGAAACGAATATTAAACGAGTACGAATCGAATACGAATCGAATACGAAACGAATACCAAACGAATACGAAACGAATACGAAACGAATACGAATCGAATACGAAACGAATATTAAACGAGTACGAACCGAATACGAAACGAATATTAAACGAGTACGAACCGAATACGAAACGAATATTAAACGAGTACGAATCGAATACGAATCGAATACGAATCGAATATTAAACGAATACGAACCGAATACGAAACGAATATTAAACGAGTACGAATCGAATACGAAACGAATACGAATCGAATACAAAACGAATACGAATCGAATATGAAACGAACGTAAAAAAAACACCTAACGAATGAAAGTAATGTTTTTCAACGTACTATTAAATTGAC
This sequence comes from Ganaspis sp. Gsp50, assembly GCA_011057455.1. Lineage (NCBI taxonomy): Eukaryota > Metazoa > Arthropoda > Insecta > Hymenoptera > Figitidae > Ganaspis > Ganaspis sp. Gsp50. The sequence continues at coordinate 7,921 of WNHD01003685.1, forward strand.
AATTTTGGAAGTCTTGTAAAATGCAAATCTCGAGTAAACGGAAGCTGAAATCTTAATTTAAAGGATTGCTATTGAAGCGTTCATCGAAAGTCACTGTAGAACAACTTACAGTCTGCGCACTAGCCTCTAATTAGTATTTTACGGAAGTTTGAAGCTTGTAATTAGCCGCGCTGTTACCGAACCAACTCTCACCAGTAAAATAATGAGCAAAGCTTCCGAGAAGAGATTCATTTAAGCGAACCATCCGGAAAATCGTGTATCAGAATATACGTTCCAGTTCAACTTTCAATACCTATTGATAAATGGTCTATTAGAAGTTTCAAAATGTAAACTTGAAAACATCACTTCCTATTTTACTCCGTACAATATATTACATCAAATCTGCTAATTACCCTGGTAATGACGTGAAACGTGACTTCTTGTAACTTGCTACTTCAAGGAAAAGGAAATTATAATGGAATTCGCAGTTTTAGAGTGTATTTAAAAGAGGATTCAGCTCTTTTTTATATTCGTTTGTTATCTTTGTTATCGCGTTTGCAACTTGGTATTTAGCGATTTGTTTAGTTTGTCTTTTACTTCTTACTTTTCGGTTCCTTTTACACTTCTTTTTTTACTTTTTACTTTTCACTTCTTTTTTCACTTCTTTTTTCACTTCTTACTTTTCACTTCGTTTTTCACTTCGTTTTTCATTTTCTTTTTTACTTCTTAAATTTTTTTGATTTTTCACTCCTTTTTCTACTTCTTACTTTTCACTTCTTTTTTCACTTCTTACTTTTCACTTTCTTTTTTCACTTCTTACTTTTCACTTACTTTTTCACTTTCTCTTTTACTTTTTAGTTTTCACTTCCTTTTTTTCACTTTGTTTCCTTACTTTTTTCTTTTCAATTCGTTTCTCACTTTTTTTATTTTCTACTTTTCACTTTCTTTTTTACTTCTTACTTTTCACTTACTTTTCACTTCTTTTCTTTACTTCTTACTTTTCACTTCGTTTTTCATTTGTTATGTTTACTTTTTACTTTTCACTTCGTTTTTCACTTCGTTTTTCATTTTCTTTTTTACTTCTTAAATTTTTTTGATTTTCCACTCCTTTTTCTACTTCTTACTTTTCACTTACTTTTTCACTTCTTTTTTTTACTTCTTACTTTTCACTTCGTTTTTCATTTGTTATCTTTACTTTTTACTTTTCACTTCGTTTTTCATTTGTTATCTTTACTTTTTACTTTTCACTTCGTTTTTCATTTTCTTTTTTACTTCTTAATTTTTTTTTTGTTTTCCACTCCTTTTTCTACTTCTTACTTTTCACTTACTTTTTCACTGCTTTTTTTTACTTCTTACTTTTCACTTCGTTTTTCACTTTCTTTTTTACTTCTTACTTTTCACTTTGTTTTCCACTCCTTTTTTGCTTCTTACTTTTCATTTACATTTCTATAGCTCTCATTTTTCGCTTCCCTATTTCCACCTCTCGCTTTTCGCTTCTCATTTTCTACCTCTTAGTTTTTACTTCCTGCTTTACATTTTTTACCTTCTGCTTTTAAACTTTCTATTTTTCTTCCTTCACTTTTTACTTTCAACCTCAATTTTTAACCTCTAACTTAAACTTTAAAAATTTAACCTCTAACTTTTCACTTAAAATTTTCCACCTGATTTTTAATTCTCATTTTCCACTTCTTACTCTTTACTTCTCACTTTCCATTTTCCAGTTTTTATTTCCTTGTTTACATTCCAGTACCTTCAAACTTTCCATTTTTCACCTTTGAATTTTCACTTCCTGCTTATTGAGTTTTAATTTTTGCTTTCAATTTTTGCCCACCTAACACTTTTTATTTTCTGCTCTCTGTCGTCCACTTTCCTTCTCCTACAAACGTAAAGTGGGAAATGAAAAGTGGGAAGTGGAAAGTGGGACAGAAAAAGTGAGAAGTTGGAGCTAAAATTTAAAAAGTGGAGGCCTTGAAATTCGGGATGTAGAAAGTGGAATGTGAAAACCGAAAAGTAGAATGTGGGAAGTGAAAATTGAGAGCGAAGTAAAAGTAGAAGAAAGAAAGTAGATTGGAGAAAGTAGAAATAGAAAAGAGAAAGTAGAATGCAGAAAGTAGAAGTTGAAAACAGAAAGTAGAAAGTAGAATGCAGAAAGTAGAAGTAGGAAGTAGAAATTAAAAAAAGAAAGTAGAATGCAGGAAGTAGAAATTAAAAAAAGAAAGTAGAATGCAGGAAGTAGAAAGTAGAAAGTAGAAAGATGAATGATGAAAGTAGAAAGAAGAAAGAGAAAAGTAAAAAGCAGAGAGCAGAAATTAACTCAATTTAGCAAAGAAAACGAACACAATTTTTTTAAGAACAGAGAATTTCGTATTCTTTTCTCTGCGTCTGACTATAATTGACCAGTACTACTTGTTATTTTTTCACTGCGCCCAGAATGTAATAGATTCCCTTAGGTCTGAGTGTAACCGGACTTTTTCACTGGAACCAACAATTAGTGCTACTTTATCAATTTTTCGTCCACGTCTGACTGCAACTGACTCTTACTACTTGGCCCCATTAAAAGCAAACTGTTTCTCCTATGTCTGACTATTATGAGCTTTTGCTACTGAAATCAAACCATCAACTCACAAGGTAACAATTTCCGCAAAAATTTATTGCACCGAGTTTTGTAATGCACTTCTTTTGCTACAATTATTTATTACAATCTATTACTACAATTACTTACTACAATCAATTAATACAATTATTTAATACAATTAATTACTACAATTATTTATTACAATCAATTACTACAATTATTTACTACAAATATTTACTACAATTATTTACTATAATCATTTATTACGTAACAATGCTTTCGAATAATAAAAATAAAACACAAAGAATGAAATAAAAGAAAAAATACGATTTTAATAAAAAAAAACCGTTTCAAGTTTAATCACACTTAGTGCACCCTCACATAAAACAATTTTACGTATTACGCTATGTTAATAAAGTCGCTAGTGTCCTCAAGTTTTCCGAGCTGTCAAGGAAACTCGGTTTTACGACGGCACGTCGATTGGCAGAAAAAAGTGTTTCTCTTTTCGAGAAGCGTGCACGTGCCAAGTGTACAAGTTGTACGTGGAAAGGGTTGAGGGACTCTAGAAACTGATAATTCGAAAGTTGAACTATTTACGATCTTGAAAAGATAACCTACCTCGTCACTGTGACACGCGGATTCTGTCGAGGGTCAGAACAGATGCCGTAGATTCACGATCACGAAAACGTGACTGACGAGCCCTCATTTGTTTCTTTTCTGTCTTCCTCTGGCCTTTATAAATCGATTTCGCTTTGGTAACAGGGTCTCTTGAGAAAAACAAACCAAATGAAGGGATTCTCTTAAATTTGCATCCTTCTAGATTTCCTTCCACAATCTCTCTGTTATGTTAAGGAACTCGATCGATTTGTGTCAATATTCCTTCAAATTTAGAACATTTATCCCGCACTGGATATTTGGATAAAAAAGATCAAGTAGAGAAATCGTATTTTCGCAGAGGAATCTGGAAAAATGGCAAAAATTGAAATGGAAATATTTTATATCTCACAATAAATAACCAATACCTTGGTACAGTTTTAGAACAAGGGGATTTTGTATTATTTATTCACTGCTCTATCACAGAGGAAGATATTTAGTTTCGAGGAATAAAACATTTTACCGAGACATCAATTTTTTGTTTTGCATATTGTAATCTCTGCACTTTGTCCTGTTTGTTATTTTAGGATTGTTTGATCGAATACTACTTTTGGAAAATACTTTCCAAAATACTTTCCAAAATACTTTCCAAAATACTTCAAAATACTTTCCGAAATACTTCAAAATACTTTCCAAAATACTTCAAAATACTTTCCGAAATACTTCAAAATACTTTCCAAAATACTTCAAAATACTTTCCAAAATACTTCAAAATACTATACTTTACTCGTTATTAAATGTAATAAAGAGTGTCTGGATCGAATCGAATGTGTTCGATTTTTATGTTTATATTTATTTTTTTCTTTTTATATTGATATTTTTTTTATTTTATATTTATATTTATATTTAAGTTTAAAAAAAAGCGGAAAAAGGTTTTTATTATAAAGAAAAAAGAATTAAATATGTATTTTACAAGTGTTGTTTTACCAAATTATTTTCAATATCGAAAATAATTATTCATATTGAATTTACTACATATTGAATTTATTACATATTTAATTCACTACATATATTACATATTGAATTTACTACGTATTGAATTCACTACATATATTACATATTGAATTTACTACTTATTGAATTCACTACATATATTACATATTGAATTTACTACGTATTGAATTTACTACTTATTGAATTCACTACATATATTACATATTGAATTTCATTTACGTAATAATACATTCATTGTTCGAAAAAGTCGGACACGAATTTCGAATTCGAAAAAAGTGTTCCCTGCATATTTTAATATTTTCGCAGAATAGTGTAGAAATTACGAGCAAGCGATTTTTGAACACACACACAAGTTTTTTCCACTCACACTTGAGTGGAAAAAACTGCTTTTCGAAAATTCGAATTAAAATGTACACCAGGATTAATTAAGGTTATATTATTTTGATTAGTGTTTCTGGGTACTTGTAGTGAATAAAAGCAGTTTTTTTGATGCTTCTAGGAAAAGTTCAAGACGTAGGATAAGTGGGTTTCATCACGTTCACGTTTTAGGAGAGTAGCGTGAAAAACCTCTTGGAAAAGAGAATCTAGAGTCGGAAGTGTTTTTGGTATAGCTACTTTAGATGTTCTGTATACTGGAATTTTTGCTCTGAAAAGAATTGCATCTCTAAAATAGTAATGTGCACTCTGAAACCCATCTTCAGGACGTGCATGGGACAAAAATAGAAGAAAAGAAATATAACGTGTTTTCTTCCCTTTTTATCCTCACATATCGTTCATCGTTATCATTTTCTTTATTCTAGCTCCACGCGCACCTTCAATTTACAATTCTTCGCTTTCATTCTCTCGTATTTTTTAATTGCCGTAAAGTTCTTAGATATGAAAACTCTTTTTTCTTAATTTTGGTTTTTCGGAAAAAGGTGTGTGGTATCGGTAGATAAATAAATAAAGTAAAAAGAAAGTAGAAAGCAAGTAAAAATAATGTACAAATAAAGTACAAAGAAAGTAAAAAGAAAGTAAAAATAAAGTAGAAAGAAAGTAAAAATAATGTAGTAAAAATAAAGTAGAAAGAAAGTAAAAATAATGTACAAATAAAGTACAAAGAAAGTAAAAAGAAAGTAGAAAGAAAGTAGAAAGAAATTAAAAATAAAGTAAAAAAAAAGTAAATAAAATAAACATAAAAAAGTAAAAAACAATTTAAGATTAACAAGTGTTTGTATTACACTTTTTATTGACTTACGTTTAAAAAATCTGTTTTCGAAACACTTTTGAGTTGATAGTTTGAAATGCTTTCAATCTTGTGAATGTTTAGTCTACTACTCAAAATGTACAGAGATTATAAGCTCGGTGCTCTAAACTAACTAGTTGCGGCAGCTGACGTTCAATATTCGAATACATTCACTATTTGAATAGATTCACTATTCGAATACATTAACACATTGACTATTGAGGAAGAAATAATTATCGCAACCGAATTTCGAGTAGGTACGCTTTGCGTGCATAAAGCTCACTTGACTCGGTTATTTCGCAATTGACGACACGTGATTTTTCCACAAGCCTTTTGTAATTTTTTGCTACATTTGTGAGCTTTCCTTTTTATTTCCTATTTTATTTTACAACTCCTCGTAAAAGTTTCACGTCTACTAAGAAGATCACGTTCATCGTGGCACTTTTCCCCGACCTACATTTGACGGCAATGTACCATTGACAGTAAAAATGTTTGACTTTAAACTAAAACATTAGGAGGAAATTTATTCGAAAAACTGGTACGTTCTTTTTCGATAATAATTGTAATTTTCGACACAAGGGTTTTTTATATTAATTATATTGGTATATACAATGGTAATTATTTACTTATGCGGCTTTTCCAAACAATTATTTTATTTTATTTTATTTAGAAAAATTAACGGGTCCAAATATTAGTCCCTTTGGCACACAGGTACTCTTATAAACTAATGGTTGCACATCGCAACATATATATAAAAAATTATACATAAAACTATGCTAGGTAGAGTAGCTAAGTAATCGCTGACGCAATTTTGAGGTGAATTATAAATAACTTTAAATAAATTAAAATTATAGTAAATTGTGTTTCCGCGTAATAGTTGCATATAGATCTTTTTCTTTTTTTCCCTTTTTGCTTCCTTATAGAGGAAGCATTGTAATCGTGCAAATTTTTTGTGAAATGAACAAATAATTTAAAAATAATCACAAGTATCTAAAAGAAGTTTTTTAAGTTCTATGATCACTCAAAGCTTTGCTATATGCTAAAAATTGCAGTTTGTTTTATAGAATCAATTTATAGATTATATAGATTATATTATATTATATTATAGATTTATAGAATTTTATTTATAGAATCAACCTACTTACAATTAGCTATTTGATAATTCAAAAATCAATTTCCAAAATTACGTATTATTTCTGGCACAAATGTGAATACGAAAATGGCTAGGATGTATATTTCCTTAAAACTAAAGGTTCTTATGATTTAAAATGTGTCTACTTAGAAACTCGCATCTTAAAAAGCACTCTTTATTTAAATGCAAGATTTATAACCAAACTCGCTGAAAATATGAATTTTAGATTAGCTTTTTGCGTTTTTGTAAAATCGGAACATATACGCTCAGACTTGGACAAAAACAATCGAAAATTCTAAATTATCTACATACAAAAACTATATAGTTTTTATAGTTGTGAAAATTATCAATTCAAATTATGAATATATAGTTTTTAGTCTGCATAAAAGGAACATACACAGAAGTACTACCCGTGTAGAAATTTTGTCATGGCCCTGACCGGGCCCAGGTAGGGCGTCCCCAATTAGGGAATGAAACGCACGGCCCGATCAGGGCCATACCGGGAATGTTATGGCCATGTCAGGCCCTGATCTGGCCCTGTGTTTCATTCCCTACTTGGGCCGTAATCGGGGAATTTCTACACGGGTAATAGAAGCATCTCGTGTTGAGAAATCAGGATTTGAAATCTGATTTCTCGAAAGAAATCAATTTCATTTTCTGCAGGTCGAAAAGTGAGAAAGAAAGTTGCACTGAATATTTAAAGAAAGCAAAAGCAAAGTTTGATGTTTTGAAATTTTGGGCTAAAGTTTGGTCCTATTGCCCGAGGTGCCATGATCCTCTGCCGATCAGGATTGAGGTGTACCACATGGTGTGAACTGCTCGTAGCTTGAGACCTAGTTTACAAACTATTACACGAGACATTAATATTCAGTTGGCTCTTATATAGGAGCGTGACAAGAAAATGCATAATTCGGAGGCCTAGCTTGTGAAAGCAGCAGCCCAGTTCTCTCAACTATCCATTCCGCCCCTTTCAAGCGGTGACTAGTGACTAGATACCTAAGCAACCTCCGAATTAATTACAAGCAACGAGCTGAGAACTGTGCTCTGGAAAAGCGAACGAGGGGATCTTCCGTCTAGTACAAATACAAAGTCTCGCCTACAAGTATAATGCGGACTTAGTGGCTCGTCGAGAGGAGCAAGTACCTATATGTTCTGGGCACTAATTCTTCCTTTCTCTGATTCTCCAGTCAGAGCTGAATCCAGTCGTTATCAACTTGCCAGGAAGAACGGTCAAAATGCAAATCCGTCTTAAATTTCGGTCGTTAACGACAGGCGTTTGCTCTGGTTCTTACTACTGTGACGACACTCTCAGAAGAAGCTATACCTATTCCTTATACGTGATGGTAACTTTTGGGGGAGGGTGGGAGCAAGTGCTGATATATATCTGTATATATGGAGTTCCACGGGTGTCTAATGAATATGCAAATCGTTCCCCTGACTCACCACAGTTGCCTGAAGGTGCTACAGAAGGTTCAAGGTACTGTTGGATCATGGAGGCTTCAAAGGCATCATCCGAGATGAAATTCCTGCCACCTGACAAATCTCAGTCATTTCCGAATTTTTAAATGTCCTTGGCTTTGCATGTATGCTGCAAGAGTTTTAATATATTAAAACTCTTGTTGAAAATTTGTCCGTTTTTTTACTAACAATCGGTGGGATTCAGTGTCAGGAGGAAAAGAGAATAAACAATAAATAGTGAACAAAATGGATGAAGAACGGAATCGGAAAATCAACTTTAAAGGAGAGAAAACGAGATAATAAAATTATTATGAAACGTACATCATTATCTTACGAATTATGAAATTATTAATTCAATTTGAATAAGAGCAGGTCACAAGTAACAGTAACAGTAGAAACAATAGAAACAGTAGTAACAGTAGCAACCACAGCAACAATAGAAGCAAAAGAAACAGTAGCAACAATAGAAATAATAGTAACAGTAGCAACAATAGAAACATTAGTAACAGTGGTAACAGTAGCAACAACAGCAACAATAGAAACAGTAATAACAGTAGCAACAACAGAAACAGTAGCAACAATAGAAACAATAAAAATAGTAATAAAAATAGTAACAATAGAAACAGTAATAACAGTAGCAACAACAGAAACAGTAGCAACAATAGAAACAATAGAAACAATAATAACAGTAGCAACAATAGAAACATTAGTAACAGTGGTAACAGTAGCAACAACAGCAACAATAGAAACTGTAATAACAGTAGCAACAACAGAAACAGTAGCAATACTAGAAACAATAGAAACATTAGTAACAGTGGTAACAGTAGCAGCAACAGCAACAATAGAAACAGTAATAACAGTAGCAACAACAGAAACAGTAGCAATAATAGAAACAATAGAAACAATAGAAACAGTAGCAACAATAGAAACAATAGAAATAGTATTAACAATATCAACAATAGCAACAGTAAAAACAGTAGCAACCATAGAAACAGTGGTAACAGTAGTAACAGTAGCAACAACAGCAACAATAGAAACAATAGAAATAATAGAAATAGTAGGAACAATAGTAACAATAGAAGCAGTAGCAACAATAAAAATAGTACCAGCAATGGTAACAGTAGCAACAACAGCAACAACACAAACAGTAGCAACAACAGCAACAATAGAAACAGTAGCAACAACAGCAACATTAGAAACAGTAGCAACAACAGCAACATTAGAAACAGTACCAACAAAAGCAACAATAAAAACAGTAGCAACAATGGAAATAGTACTAACAATAGAAACAGTAGTAACAGTAGCAGCAATAGAAACAATAAAAATAGTAGTATAAATAGCAACAATAGAAATAGTAGTGAAAAAAGCAACAACAGAAACAGTAGCAACCATAGAAGCAGTAGTAACAGTAGGATCAACAGCAACAATAGAAACAATAAAAATAGTAGTAAAAATAGCAACAATAGAAACAGTAGCAACAACAGCAACAATAGAAACAATAGAAGCAGGAGCAACAATAGAAATAGTACCAGCAATGGTAACAGTAGCAACAACAGCAACAATAGAAACAATAGAAACAGTAGCAACAACAGATTCATTATCATTATTTTCAATTTTAAACAAATTTTCAGTACTTTAAAGTGTTTTCAAATATTTTGAAGTGTTTTAGAATATTGTGAAGTACATATTCTAAAGTATTCTAAAATACTTTTAAGTATTCTAGATTATTTTAAAGACACTCTAAGTATTTTTAAATGTTTTAAAGAATTCTGAAATAGTTTGAAGTATTTTAAATTAATTTAAATACAGGTACTTAAATATTTTAAGCGGTTTCAAGAATTTGGAAATATTTTAAAGAAATTTTAAAGTAGTTTTAAGTATTCTGGAATATTTTAAAGACATTTTAAGGATTTTTAAATATTTTGAAGTATTTTGAAGTAGTATAAAATATTTTAAAGTAGTTTTAAATATTTTGAAATATTTTAAAGACATTTGAAATATTTTTGAATATTTTGAAGTATTTTGGAATATTTTGAAGTCTTTCTGTAACAAGAGTAAATTATTAATTTTAGTTAAACTTAAAAAACACCATAAAGTAAGGAAATCATAAAAGAATAAATAAATTTCCATCGTATAAATGAAAATCCCATGAGATTTCCATGATTCCATGAAGAATAATGAAATTCCATGGAAATTCCAGGGTTTCCATGTTTTTCAGAGTTGTAGAAACCCTGCAGTAGCAATAATAGAAACAGTAGCAACATCAGCAAGTTTGTTAAGAACGTCAGACTTACGTTCATGTAACTCAATACCACAAAGAAAACAAGCACAACTTTTTTTAAGAACGGAGTATGATTTCATATTCGTTACTCTGCGTCTGACTATAATGGACCAGTACTACTTGTTATTTTTCACTGAGCGCAAAATATAGATTCAAAAAATGTTATAACTTTATAACTTTTGCCTTCACGTCTGACTGCAATCAACTTTTACTACTTATTATTTACTACTTAAGTTCCATTGAATGACTACAAAAATGTACTATCGAAAAATAAGTACTAACGAAAAAATAAGTACTTCAAAATAAGTACATACTGTCAAAATATTTTTGACAGCATTAGACTTTTGGATGCAAGATTTTGACTTTTTACAAAATTGCCAAATTTCCAAATAATTTATGTGAACAAAATTGAAATTTGCTGGAAAACTTGAAAAGAAACTTAATGAATTATTAAAGTACTAAAATCTGGAATTATTCATTGACTTTTCTTTACTTTTTTGTACTTTTTTTTTACTCTTTTTCACTTTTTTTCACTTTTTTTCACTTTTTTTTACTTTTTTTTCTCTTTTTTTTCACTTGTTTTCACTTGTTTTTACTTGTTTTCACTTTTTTCATTTTTTCTTCACTTTTCTTCACATTAATTTTAATTTCATTTATTTATTTAATTTTTCATTTAATTATTCGCAATCTTTGCAATTTTGTGTCACATAAAAAATTGAGTATGTACTGTCAAGTAAATTTTCAAGTACTTATTATTTCTGTGTACAGGTTCTTTAATATTAACACGTGTCTGGATGCAATCAGGTATTTCTACTGCAATAAAAGATTTGCAATAAAAGAGAGTGATTCAAATGGATTTTAATATACACCAGTTTTTATGAGCTTAAGACAAAAATAGAAAATAACCCAAAAAAGAAATTCACTTAATTATAGTCCATAGTCTTAATTATAGTACATAGTCTAAACATATCTTTTTATAAATATTTATAGTGTAGCATAAAAATGATTTATCGTTTTCCAAGCTTTTTCTCTGCATTTTTTTTAATGTTCTCTGCGTTACGTTTACAAGAAGATATTTTTCCGAAATAATTAAATTTGAAGAAAGGTTCATTTCTATTTTTATAGGCCATAAAGCTGAGTAAATAACAGCTCACTGGATCTCTAAGACTGAAATACTCAACAGTAATCTTGCATCTTGTCTGAAGAATACGTGATCCGGTGAAATAGAAATTCTTTTAAAGTATACTTTTGACGTTGATTGCATTGGCCTTAAATAATTCAGATTCATCGTTACATTTTCACTGGCATTAAAAGAATCTACGAGTTTTTCTTTGTAGAATTACAGACGAGGGATATAGTGAAACACGTAGTTTTCAAGGAGAAAAGTAACGATGTAAAAGAAGACATGAATAATGGAAAATTATAGTGGACTGTTGCTGGTGGTATAGAAGTGGAAAGAAAGAAGTAACGAGCCGGCGAGACACGGGGTAGTGAATGACTAATAGGAAAGAATAAAGAATGAGTTTGCAAATAAGTGGTTATAGGCGAGCTTGATCGAAAATACACTCTAGGAAGTACGTCGTCTCCCCATCGTCATCTTGCAACCTTATTATTTTATATGCCCTCCAAGAAAGTAGGCAGGTGCGCCCATCTAAGAACTTAAGTGCGACTATGGGGTGCTTCTCGAGTTTATGAAAGCTCACCTCACTTTTCCCAACCCTACTGCCAGACCTCAACTTTATTATTCACTACAGCTCATTTACTAGACAACTCGATGAAAAGCAGCCCTTCTTTCGCAAAGCGTAATTATCTACTTTTTAAAAATAAAAAAGTACACTTCTTCGTTTATACACATTTTCTCATAGCCTCTGTCAAAAGTAATATCAAACTTGTACTTTTATTGCTTCTTTTAATCTGATCACTTTGGTACCAAAAAATTGCCTATTTTTATAGTGATTTTTTATTAGTGATTTTTTTATAGGATTTTTATAGTGTTAGAAAAGTATTTTTTACGCACTCTATGGCAAAAAGATGTTTTCTTTGTTAATAACAATAACAATAATAATTAACAATTATTTTTAAACTGAAGAACTATCATAATTTAACGATCACTCTGAGTCATGATTTTTAACTAAGTTTTTATAAATTAAAGCCCTTTTGTAAATTAAAGACCTTTTGTAAATTCAAGCTTTTGTAAATCCAAGCTTTTGTAAATTAAAGCTTTTGTAAATTAAAGTTTTTGTAGATTAAAGCTTCTGTAAATTAGAGCTTCTGTAAATTAAAGCTTCTGTAAATTATACAGTTTTAATAAGAACATAGTTTATAAATACATTGGGAGATTTCAAAACAGAGAGTAGAAAAAGCAAGCATGGTCAGACCAACATAGAAAAGATTTAAAATCAGTAGAGAAAGCAAGTACAGTCAGACGTCTAATGTATTGGTCTGACCATTCTTTCCTTTTCTACTAATTTTAAATCTCCTTTACTACATTAGTCTTAACATATCTGCATTTTCTACTGACAAAATCTCTTTTATTTATTTTCTTATTGCGTCTGTCTGACTGTACTGTCTTTTTCTACTGATTTGAAATCTTTACTATATAAACGATTTTAAGTATGATTAATGATTTTAAGTATGATACTAAAATTAACCTGAAATTTGTAATTTGAATTTTGAATACTTTTTCTACTGATTTGAAATCTTTACTATATAAACGATTTTAAGTATGGTTAATGATTTTAAGTATGATACTAAAATTAACCTGAAATTTGTAATTTGAATTTTGAATTGTTTTTATTCATTTATGTGGATATTTGAAAAAAGAAATAAAAAGAAATTATAAAAATGTAAATAAACTAGTTTAAAGTTTTGAAGTTTCGTTAAATAACCAATTTCAACAGTTTGTAACAACAATTTATTATTGTCGGACGTAAAATGTAATATCAAGATTCATAACGCAAAGTTTACAGAAATTGAATCAGACAATATTCAGGACCTATAATAACATTAGATTGGAACTTCAGTAATAATAATCGATTATAGTCAGACATAAACTAGGTATCGTTAATAATTTGCAGAGTCGTATTTTTGTTTCCAACTCGCAAGGAACTTTATTGTTTTCACTCAGCATGTTTTTATTGTCAGTGTTTGTCGATAACAGACGTAAAATAGAAAATCAAACATTTAACTTAATATTATTATCTGGAAAAAGTCAGTTTCTCTTAGCACTATTCTATCCAAAGTTAATCAATTTAGAAAAATACAAAATTATAACTTATGAATTATATTCACCGAGTGATAAATTCTTATTCTAATAATTATAAAAATATTGTTCTTTTAGTACCCAGTGGAAAATTACCATTAGCCCAAGCCTGAGCCAAGCTTGAGTATCGGCAAATTTATCAATGGGTATATTTTATGCGCTTTCAGAAAAAGATAAAGTCTGAATACTACTTATTTTTTGCGCTTCAAAAACGCAAAGATGAACAGTTTAATGAACATTTTAGCTCCATTGTATCCAGTTATTCAATTTTGAAAAATCAATTACAAAAATCACTGTTTTTTGGAAAAATTTTCATGTGGAAACTATTGAAATGATCGAAATTGAAAATTTGAGGGGCAAACAGAACTTCCTTTATGAGGATGCAATTTTTTCTCGTGATGAAAAAAAACCTATTAGGTTGATTTAAGAATCGAAAAATTCACGTTTTCCTGTAGTTAAGTTTTTTCTGTCAATCCCCTGAGTCTATATCATCACAGTGGCACCCATTTGGGTGCCTGATAATGGAAAACAAAGATGAATACCGTCAACCAAATATTAACGTAGCAATCGGAATTTTTAATCAACCCTTTTGCGTTGTCTTAAAAATCGAGAATTTCATGTTTTTTCGTATTTAAGTGGTCTTTGGCAAACAACTGGATCTTCTTCTTTACAGTTGCACGCATTTGAGTGCCAGATAAAGGAAAATAAAGAGGAACACCCTGATCCCATTATTAACGTAGAAATCTGAATTTTTAAATAACCCTATTGGGTTGCCTTAAAAATCGAAAAATTCACGTATTCTCGTATTTAAGTTTTTTCTGACGAACTTCAGAGCTTATATCATCTCAGTGGCACCCATTTTAATGCCTGATAATAAAAAAAGAAGATGAACAAAGTGATATAAATATTAACGTAGAAATCTGAATTTTTAATCAACCCTATTGGGTTGACTTAAACATGGAAAAATTCACGTTTTCCTGTAGTTAAATTGTTCCTGTCAATCCCCTGAGTCTATATTATTATAGTGGCACCCATTTGGGTGCCTTATAATGGAAAAATGAGATGAACACCGTGATATCAATATTAACGTAGAAATTTGAATTTCTAATCAACCCATTAGGCCTTAGAAGTCGAATAATTCAAGTTTTACAGTATTTTATGTATATGGTATTCTACAGAATAATTTCATTCAATTTTTTTTCAGTCTGTAATTGTAGTGCCATTATTGAATATTGGAAGTCTAGACAGGGCCACAATAGCGCCACGAAATCATTCTATCATGGTCGATTTTACTCGTTTTGAGACAGATTTTTAACTTTTTAGATCCCCTGCACTTTTTCCACCGAAAGATTTACAAATTAATATTTATTTCATTAAAATTACCAAGAAGAGGTAAAAAGAACTCTTTGGGCGAACTTTTTGAGTGGGATGCAATAATAATATATCAGCGTGACTCGCAAAAGAAAGACCGTAAAGATATTCATATTCTGTAAATGTATGTAAAGTACTGGACGTTCTCAGTATCACGTCCTTAACCTCCTGAAAAAGACAAGGTTGAGATAAGAGGCATATTGAGGCAAGTGCCTCCCTTTTCCGGAGCTTCAAAAGGTGATGCAGTCACGTGACCAGGCGTGATTTTCAATTAACCTATTCTGCCCTCAGGTGCTTTATAGATATATAGTTTTCCTATGAAGTAAGCGTTTCTCTCATATCGATTTCAAAAGGTCAAATAATGCAGGTAACTTCTTCTCAAAAAGAACTTTTTTGGCTTTATTTTCGAAATGAAAGCTTTTTATTTACATTGTTTAAGAAAAATTTGAAACAAAGATTGTCTTCAGTGCAAATTGCTAATTTCATTTCATCGCGAATTGGCAATTTCATTTTAATGCTAATTGTTAATTTCATTTCATCGCGAATTGCTAATTTCATTTTATCGCGAATCGCTAATTTCATTTCATCGCGAATTGCTAATTTCATTTCATCGCGAATTTCTAAATTCATTTAATTGCGAATTGCTTAGTTCATTTCAAATTTTTATTTGTATAAATTTTAAACTTTTGTGAAAGCGATCCGATTTTTTATCAGTGATTGCATATTTTGATAACGAATGTTTTTTACAATAGAAGAAACAGAACACAGGAAAAACTTGAAGTATTGTATGGTTGTTTGTAAAGTAACAACAGTGATGAAAGCACAGTTCTTTTGAAACTTGCAACTTGATGCCACAACTTGATGCCAAAAGTATCAAACTGTAAAAGTTTAAAAATCTTCAAATTCTCCCAAAAGTATCAAATCTTCATCAGTCTCATTATTTTCATCAGTTTGATGCTTTTGATATCAATTTGATACTTTCAAGTGAACTGTGAGATTAAAGAAGAATGGAAGATTAAAGAAGAATCAAGGACTAAAAAAGCAACAAAGATTATAAAGAAGAATCAAGGATTAAAAAAGATACAAAGATTAAAGAAGAATCAAGGATTAAAGAAGAATGAAAGATTAAGGAAGAATCAAGGACTAAAGAAGAATCAAAGAATAAAGAAGAATCAAGGATTAAAGAAGAATCAAGGATTAAAGAAGAATCAAGGATTAAAGAAGAATCAAGGATTAAAGAAGAATCAAGGATTAAAGAATCAAGGATTAAAGAAGAATGAAAGATTAAAGAAGAAACAAGGATTAAAGAAGAAGCAAAGATTAAAGAAGATTCAAAGATTAAAGAAGATTCAAGGATTGAAGAAGAATCAAGGATTGAAGAAGTACACAGAGAAAAACCGCAAGTAAAATAAACCTAAAACTTAAGTAAAATTTACTGAAGTAGTTGAGTTAGAGTACTTAAGTAAAAATTACCTAAGTACTTAGGTAGAATTCGCTTAAAAGTTAGGTAAACATTACTTAAGTGATATTAAGTAGATTTTACTTGACTAAATCAGATAAATTTAATTTGCAATTTTTCTCCGTGAAACAAAGATTAAAGAAGAATCAAGGATTAAAGAAGAAACAAAGATTAAAGAAGAATGGAAAATTAAAGAAGAATTAAGGATTAAATAAGAATGAAAGATTAAAGAAGAATCAAGGATTAAAGAAGAATCAAAGATTAAAGAATATTCAAGGATTAAAGAAGAATGAAAGATTAAAGAAGAAGCAAAGATTCAAGAAGATTCAAGGATTATAGAAGAATCAAGGATTGAAGATGAAGCAAGGATTGAAGAAGTATACAGAGAAAAACCGAAAGTAAAATAAACCTAAAACTTAAGTAAAATTTACTGAAGTAGTTGAGTTAGAGTACTTAAGTAAAAATTACCTAAGTACTTAGGTAGAATTCGCTTAAAGTTCGGTAAATATTACTTAAGTGATATTAAGTAGATTTTACTTAACTAAATGAGGTAATTTTACTTAACTAAATTAGGTAAATTTAATTTGCAATTTTTCTCCGTGAAACAAAGATTAAAGAACAATTAAGGATTAAAGAAGAAACTAAGATTAAAGAAGAAACAAAGATTAAAGAAGAAACAAAGATTAAAGAAGAATCAAGGATTAAAGAAAAATGCAAGATTTAGAAGAATGAGAGATGAAAAAACAATTGAAGATGCAGATTATCACACTGCAAAAAAATGACCCAATTGACATATTGGTTCGATCGCCTTTGATAGAGACATGAAGTGAGTGCACGCATGAAGAATAGACAGTCTGAGTTACTGAATGTAATCCATTTGTATGCTATTGAACTAAGCACGTTGATTCAGAAGGGTGACTATGTCTGGATTAATGTCCGAAAGCCCAAGTTAATTAGCACTTTGGCTTAGTCGAAATAACCGGGCACGTGCCAAGTAGAGACTCGTTTGCTTTCCTACGTGAGTTCGAAACAAGCCACATAGCATTCGAGCTCAGCAGGAAATTCGGATATTGTTGATCGAACACGCAGAGCTTACAAACATGTACGGGACGCATGTAATGACACGCTTTGCTCGCATTTACTTACACTTATGCACTTAAAGCCCGGATCTTTGAGTCCAGAATTTCGATTCAGGCTTCCCGTATATACTGCAATATACACTTGCCTCATATTCATGGGGGCGAAACGGATCTCAGGATCATGGAAGCTTGTGGCTGTTTGTCCCCATGCTTACCCTAACTTAGAACCTGCCAATAGATACTCAAGATTTATAGATATTGTCGCTTTCTTTATCTTTACACTAGCCAATTACAGTCCAATTGCATGACTTTCTCACCCTCTGTAAATCAAATCATTTTACGCCTCAGTGCAAATGTGTCCAATTTTATCTTCCAGGCGACTCGGATTTATGCGCGGCATAAGAGATGAGCTTATAAACACTATATTTTCTTATCCAATGTGGTCAATATAGATAAAGATTTAGGACTTTCGTTTGTAATTTTATGTCGTTTTGCTCTTGTAGAGTAATCCTGGGTAATGAATGATTCATTTGAATCAGTCATCCATTAAGGTACAAGAACTCGGTCGATAAATTTGGAATCTACGTTAATTTTTATTTGTTCTTGAAGTTTCTTTTTAAAAATAATAATAAGTACATAATAAGTACATAATACATACAAAACACGTTTTGGGGTACATAGGAGACCTTCAAGTGCGTTATGAATGTCTGACTAATTATTTTTAAAAAGAAACTTCCTTCTTCTTTAAGCTTTCTTCTTCTTTAAGCTTTCTTCTTCTTTAAGCTTTCTTCTTTTTTTAAGCTTTCTTCTTCTTTAAGCTTTCTTCTTCTTTAAACTTCTTTCTTTAAAAAGAAACGTAGATTCCTAAATTATCAACCTTAAACAATAGTTGATGACCTTAAACAATAGATTGAAGTTTATTTCTTTCCGAGGGGTCGTCAACTCCTAATTAAGCCTGTACAAAGAATATATTCTCAAAGAATATCATGGGAATATTTGAGAATACTTGGAAATACTTAGGAATATAGAATATTCAAAATTAAATAAAATTTTCGAAAATATCATTGAATATGTGTAAGAATAAGTTTTTAATATAAAAATAAACTAGAATTTTGTGCTCCGTGGCAGATTTAGAAAAGAGTAGACAAGAAATTATCTATCTTTCTGAAAGATGCATTAAAAATTCTTAAGCCGAAATATAGAAAATATTTTTAAAATATTTAGTTTACTAGAAAGTACTCCAGAATATCTAAGAATATTGAAGAATATTTAAAAATACTTAAGGATACTGAAGAATACTTAAATATATTATTTACAGGGATCACAATTCGTCCCCTTTTTTACCTAATCCCCTTTTTATAAAGAAAATTCCCTAAAACACCTAAAATCAACTATTTTTCCCCCTTTTCTCCTAATTTTCAATATAAACTTTTTTTTAATAATTTTTCAACAATAATAATACTTCAAACTA